>JACGWL010000127.1:0-29891 GCA_034509725.1 Sesamum angolense
ACATCCCCACACTTTATATCAAAACCCATACTTAGAATACATCCTTGTTTCCTTGATGCTCTACTAGTTCTTGGAAGGGTCAAGCAAGAGGTAATAAAAAGACAGTAGAGTTTGTTCATAATTGAGGTTTTATGTCAAGGAATTAAGGCTTATAAGGCTCAAAGGGGTTCACTAGGGGAAAATGTATGTTGGTGGTCTTTTTAAGCCAAAGAGGTTTTTATCCTAGTACCTTTATCATTTTCAATTGTATGCATGGAGATGTGGCCTCGACATGGTTCAAAACAAGTTCTAGGAAGATATAACCATGAAGCATTATCTCTCAAGAGAAAAAGTTTGTAATATATCATGAGTGTATGGGCTCAAAATTCCTCTCAAGGTAGGTCATGTCCACCAATTTTCCACATTCAACTTCAAGTCAAATCACCATTTTGCAAAAATAAGTTTTTGGCTGTAGGTCGTCTAAAATCATTAGATGCACATTCCTATTACACATCACCAAATTATTGCTTGATCAACCTAAGTCTTTAATCATGAAGCTAGCACGAGGATGAATTTCAAAAAATTGGGTTCTCACATAGAAATTCAAAAATCATAGAAGGGGTAGTGGTCATCAATCAAGAAAAAATCATTCAATCAAAGGCCACTCGATACAGCAAGATTCATCCCTCCCCACACTTAAAACACACATTGTCCTCAATGTGAAAATTAATGTGAAAACGAGAGACAATTTCATCGCTAAGCATAAAAAGTGTGAGGGAAAAAATAAGAGAAACTTCCCTGAGTGTGGTTTTGATCTATGTGTCCTCAAGTGCATGAGAAAAAGCCCCATCAGATTAGGGTCGCGTGGTGCTGCTCATGTCTTTGACAGATTAGTCGGTCGAGTTAGGCGTGGGCACGCCTAATCGCAGGATCATTTTCTGTTCACCTTGACCTGCAAAAATCAATATTAATGATACCACAATTCTCACAAAAAGCTAGATGAGGAAAAAATGAGAGAAAGAAGGGGAAAAATGTGCTTGGGTTGCCTCCCAAGAAGCGCCTTTCTTTAACGTCTTTGGCTAGACGTTGTTGCGTCTCAACTCAAGTAAGTTGGATGTCCCGAATCCACTTCTTTTATGCAATGCGCCCGATGATGGTGTGGATTTAATAGAATTTGATGGTCTATGGATGACTTTTTCCTTGAACTTATTTTTTCGTGAAAGAATTTACTTTTGTAAGTTCTTGGATTCGAGGTGGGGCTTTTATTGGTTGTCATCTCGAATGCTCCCCCACTATCAAAGATAGCATTTCCTCGCACCAAAGGGTCAATAAAATCAATGAGAAAAACCGAATGTGTATCACTAGAATTTTGTGTGACACCACCAATGTTAAAACTCACAACCTCATTATCAAATTCCATAGAGAGAATTCCAGCATCAACGTCAATTTTGGTTTTAGAGGTTTTAAGAAATGGTCTTCCTAACAAGATGGATGTGGAATTAGGAGAAGTATTCTCCGTCATATCAAGCACATAAAAATCAGCAGGAAAAATCAATTCATTAACTTGCACAAGTATATCCTCAAGAACTCCCTTGGGGTAAACTATGGAACGATCGGCAAGTTGAATCACAACCCCCGTTTCTTTTAATGGGCCAATATTCAAAGATTTATAGATAGAAAGAGGCATAACATTTATTGAAGCACCCAGATCACACATAGCCTTTTCTATTCCAATGTTTCCAATTTTGCAAGGGATAGAAAACATACCCGGATCTTTGCATTTAGGAGGTAGTTTTCTTTGAAGAATGGCAGAAACATTTTCTCCCATACTTACCCTTTCATCACCTCTCAATTTAGATTTGTTGGTGCACAGCTCCTTGAGAAACTTTGCATAGCGAGGTACTTGTTTAATTACATCGAGTAAGGGAATGTTTACCTCAACTTTGCGTAAAGTTTCAAGAATCTCCCTCTCCTCTTCCTTCTTTCTGGACTTGGCAAATCTCTCTGGGAAGGGAGGTTTAGGCACAAATACCTTAGGATGCTCCTCATGGGTTAGGTTGGATTTTTCAGCTTGTTTTGGAAGAATTTTGAGTTCCTCCCCTGTTTTGCCTGTTCTACGTGCCCACGCTCAATTGAATCCTCTTTTTACCCTGTTGTGCTTGCCCACGCCTAGTGCTATTTTTGAATTGTAGCTCTTTTTCACTGCACACGGTAATAGCACTAATGTTTTGCTTAGGATTAATGATAGTTTGGGAGGGCAACTTACCTTGGGATTCCAACCGACTGACGGAGGAGGCTAATTGGCTCACTTGAGACTCCAAATTTTGAATGCTTGCTCGAGTCTCCTGTTGAAATTGTTGGGTGTTAGCAATAAAGTATTTTCATCATATCCTCAAGAGACGTACCTGAGTTAGAGTTGGTTTGAGGAGGTGGTGGTTGTTGGTATGGAGGTCTATGGGGATTTTGAGGTTGATTGCCATATCTCAAGTTTGGGTGGTCTCTCCATCCGGGATTGTATGTATTGGAAAAAGGATCATGTCCCCTTTGTGATGGTCCGGAGAATCCTCCTACGGCATTGGCATGCATGGTAGGTTCTTCTTGGAGGGTGGGGCAAGCATCGGTGAAATGTCCGAAGATGTGCAAATCCCACAAGCTTTGACTTGTTGAGTCCCTCCTACAAGAATCTTTTCCACAAGAAAGGTAAGTTTATCTAAACGTTCGTCAACGGAAGTGCTTACCTCATGCACCTTTCATGGTGGATTGTCACTTCTATTTCCGAATTGCTGATTATTAGCCGCCATGGTTGTGATTAGTTTGCGTGCCTCGGTAGGGGTTTTCATCATACAAGCACCTCCACTAGCCGCATCCACCAAACTTCTATTTGCCTCAAATAGTCCTTCATAGAAATATTGGATCAAGAGATGGTCAGGAATTTGATGATGAGGGCAACTCTCCACTAACTGCTTGAATCTTCCCCAATACTCATAGAAACTTTCACCCGAAAATTATCGTATTCCACTGATGTCTTTCCGGATGTTTGTTGTTCGGGAAGCGGGGAAGTAGTTCTCAAGAAATTGTTTCTTGAGTTCGTTCCAACTAACAATGGTTCTCGTAGGTAAGGAGTAAAGCCAATCTTTTGCTTTGTCACCTAAGGAAAATGGAAATGCTCGTAGTTTGACTTGTTTTTCAGTAACTCCTTGAGGTCTCATGCCGGAACACACCACATGGAATTCTTTGATGTGTTTGTGTGGGTCTTCACCCGCAAGGCCACGAAAAGTAGGAAATAAGTGAATAAGGCCAGATTTAAGTTCAAAATCAACAGCTAAAGTAGGATATTCAATGCAAAGAGGTTGTTGATTTAAATCAGGAGAAGTCATTTCATTAATCGTCCGTTCCGGATTTTGGGCCATGACTTCTTCTTCAGATTCACTAGACGTAGGCACGTCTAACTCAAAATCTGCTTTTGATGTAGAAGAGGTAGATGCCTCTCCTTTGTTGCTTGGTTTCTTTCGGAGTCTACGTGCGTCTTCTCAATCTCGGATCAAATTCAAGTTCATTGTACGAGAAGATCGTGGATAAAAAAGTGTAAAAATAAGTAACCAAAAGAAATTAATTAAAGACACAATCCCGGCAACGGCCCAAAATTTATGGAGTCGAATCCAAAAATATAAACAAAGAAAAATAGTGAGTAGGATCGAATCCACAGAGATTGGTTTTAAATAATTTCTTAAAAGATGAAAAAAAAAAAAGGGGGAGTTTGTTTTTAAAATTTATTTAGAATTAATAGAAGAAAAAACTTAGAAAGAGAATAGATATGAGAAGACATTCCAGTTAAAGATAGGATCATGCTCAATTTCCCGGTTGATAATAGATGCAAATATGACAATCATTCATAATAGATAAATTGGTTATGGTCATTGGTATGACCTAACGACCTCACCTTTCCTTACCTTGTTGATAGTCAAGGAATGTCCGTTGACTAAAATCCCTAATCAGTAGACAATCTTGGGAACGTCCTCAAGATTTGATCTACCGACAGCATTAAGAAATAGAAAGGCCAAATTCTAACCAATAAATTCCTACGAGGATTTATTTAAGTTAGATTGTGCATTCCCCACAACATAATCGAAAAACTACTACATAATCAATTGTGCTATATTGCCACTAGTTATTGAATTAAACAAACAATTGCGGATTTGCAAATTCAATTAGCTAGGCAAATATTCTTGACAATGAATAACGGATCCTATCATTCATAAATCAGATTATTTGTAATAAAAGCACAGAGAACAACACAAATACCAATATGAATGAAGGTAGAAAGTATAAATTAGATCTCACAACTCATAGGAATTAAGCATTCACCGAATCTTTAACCGGAACTAAAAGAACTAGCCTAACATGCTCATAGAAGAACACATAAGAAGAAGATAAATATTATTAAAACGCAGAGATTCCAAGTTGTCCCGTTGGTGAATTACATCACCTATATATATAGATAGTTACCTAAGTCTATTAGGACTAGGAAAGGTAAAATCCTAATTAAACTAAAAGTCCAAAAGAAGTAAATATAATCCTAATTAAATTCCCTCATCAAAGTTGATTTCCACTCAACAAGAGATGTCCTGCTTCGCCTCAACTTCATCTAAAAATCGAGTCTTCAACCTTTTTTGAGCAATCCTATTTCCGCAGGTTTAGGCGTGGGCACGCCTAACAGTTTCTCCAAGGCTGTCAATTTCTCTAATTTTGGCATTTTGCTCCATTTCTTTCTTCTTTCACTCTATAATGATTTAATGCTGCAAATGACACTATATTAGGAATATTTAGGCCATAAAAGAAGGTTAATTACCACATAAAAGTATCATAAATGCACTCCTATCAGCAATGATGATTCACCGACTAGTATATTGTTTACGACAATATTGATATTATCACTTAATATTTTATTACTAATATGTTTTTTCTTGTAGTTTAAAAAAATAGTGCCTTGGTTCATCCAAATGTTATACATAAGAACAAAGGAAGATTGCATGTTATTAAGTAGAAATTTAAGTCATGATCAAAGAAATGTAATTAAAATTAAGGGTACGTTACTATGAGTTCTAGTAAGATTTAGTATAATTACGAATACTTCATCGTATTTTAAGAATTTGTCAGTACCCACTAATATTTGAGAAAATTATGTAACATTTAATGGAGGTAAAAAATTATCAATTTGCCCTTTTGTTGTTTAGTTTTTTTTTTTAAAAAGACATTGAAAAATTATAAGAAAAGATCGGGCGAGGAGCATGTAAAAACTTAAAAAATATATAAAAAGAAAATATCGACATAGTTCATAAATTTTTTTTAGATATTTTGAAAATAAATGAAAGGAATCATTACACTCTCATCTCCTAAATTTTAGTGTAATTACATGTAAATCGTTTTTGTTTGCAAAATTACATCTAGCACCCTGAGGTTTGCTTCCATCTAACAAATAAGTCCCTTCGTTAGTCAAAATTCACCGAATTTACAGATATTAAATATAAAATAAAATATATGTATTTACCTCTAATTGACTTATTATTGACTTATTGCAGGTCAAGTAAATCTTTTTATGACCAAATTGTCCTCATACGTCTCTCATATGTTAATGCAGATGATGAGGTATATCTTCACGTTATAAGGGTAGTTCAGTCCGAAATATTTTTTTTAACCTACAAATATCAGTAAATAAGTCAATCAACGGTAAATATTAATTTTTATTCTATTTTTTTTATTAGTATTTACAAATTCAGTGAATTATATTTTTACCAATGGGAGACTTATATGTTAGACAAAAGCAAACCTAAAGGGTGCTAAATATAACTTTTCAAATCATAAGGTGTTTACGTGAAATTACACCAAACTTCAAAGGAGGCAGTGTAATTATCTCTAAATAAAATTACAACTCATAGTCCACAAGGGCATTTTGATCAGTTCACCTTAAAAAATTGATTGAAACCTAACAGATTGAGTTAATTTTAGACGTCTGTTAAAATAAAGGGTATTGGTAAAAATTTTCAAACAACGAGGGGTACTTATAATTATGTCAAACCTCAGCCGAGCTCGTTGTAATTTATCTTAAAATTAAATTATGTCTACTAAACCAAGCATATATACTACAAAAAGAGTAAAATATTCGTGACAAAATATCAAGTGATAATCACTAAAAATGATATATTAAGTGACAATAATTTAAGTTTTATCACAATATAACTATTACTGACAAAAATTGATCATAAAATTGTTATTATAGATAATCATGACATATCTATAATGACAACAAATAATTATTATAACTAGGTTGTCACTGTATGTGTGTTACTAATTGATTTTAGTGACATCTCTTGGAATAGGTGATAAAAGAAATCAATTGGATTGGTTGTTTTTTATTCGTCAATCTTTATCACAATAATATTTGGAATGATGAATATTGTAAGAATTCATTATATCGGAACTGTGTTTTATTGTGTTTACCACTTAAGTTGAATAGGGTTTCATTGTCATAAAAAAATTCCTACACACCAAAATGTTAAATCCTAGAGTATGAAACCAACTTCTAAGGGCCAGTCTAAAATGTTCCAAGTCGAAGACCTCGAGACTGGGCGTCGAGGGTCCTATGGAGACTTGCACTAAGTATTGTAGCAGTGTTTAGTCTACAGAAGACATTGGTCATCTGTGCAGCTTCAATGGGTTAATTGGCAAGGTAGTCGATTAACAAAATTGACTCGCGGGAATCGTCATATGGAAGCCTAGAGGGCTTGGTCCATATGACTGAGATTCCTAATTCTAGTAGTGCAAGATTAATCCTAGGACTTGAGGAATCTTGGCAGCTGTGTGCATACGAACACTGTATCTTGGATATGGCGAGTGGGGGCTATGTTATGAGGCATGATCATCATAAGTGTTATCTAATGTAGTCAGAGTATGTAGCGATGACAATGAATTCCCAGATAGTGATACAGTCACAAATTCAGATAGAATGATTTTTCTATTCAAGCTAGGAAAAAGCTCCAGAATTTAGAGGAGGAAGAAGAAAGATTTCTTGAATGTTTTTGTTCTCCCTTCTTTCATTCCCAACAACATGCTATAAGAGATGTAACATTACATTCAACCTATTGGATTAGGGACATGTGTAATTCATCCCATTCTTAGGGACAACTAGAAACAACCATAAAGGTTGGGTTTGAGAGAAACTGCTACATAAACTTAGATGTGGGCTAGGGTATCTTGGGCTTGTAACCTCTATGTCATAAAAGCTTGTGGACTTGTCTTTTGGGCCTATCAATATTATCAGCTGCAACTCTATTGGGTCTGACCCTATCATTACTCCACCCATCAAGAGGGTCTTGTCCTAAAGGACCAATAAGAAAAATAAGGGTAGCAACACCGAAGATCCTAAAGCAGTTGCAATGAAAACCACTTCTTCGTCTTAGGAAATAAGCAGTGATGGGATTGGAGAATTATGTGGCGCGATGGAGGAGCCGTCGGATGCGGGTGGGAGAGGATTGGTGAAGAGAAGTGGTGGGTCTTGGTCGGCGAAGGGCATCAGTGAAGGAAGTGGATCGGAGCTACAAGCACAACGGAAGTGCGAAGAATTAAAAAAATGACAAATAGTGCAATAAAGCATAACAATTAATCCCGATCAAGGGGCGTACCCTTGATCTTTTCCGGGCATTCGGTGTATAAAATAAATACATAGGCCAACAATTAATACAAAACATATAAGGGCAAAAATTGTAAATGGAATTTACCTTTTGTCGTTTTCTCGTATGGCTAAAAGCGTTTTCTCCTCTCTATTTTTATTTTTGGATCCGTCCATGATGAGATCTCAATCTTGAGATCCTCCAAAGACTAACGCTCCACCACTAATGGATGTGGAGATTTCATGCTAGCAAAACCTCCACAAAAGTACAAAGAATCAACAACGTTATTGGATAATATTGGATCATTTGTTCCTCTTTCGATCTCTAAGATCTTGAGAAGATTTTTGGAGAGAAAAGGGAGACAAATTTTGGGCTCATGTGTGTGTACCAGCTACTGATCGACTATGAGGGTTTTTAGGCTTTATATGTGACCTAGTCACGAGATACCAAGGAGTCTTGACCTAGCAAGACTTCAACAACCATCCAACACCTCTAAGCCACCACACACAAGGAGGAGCCTTGGCTCCTCCTTGCCCTAGCCATGGTCTAACCAAGGCATTGGGCTTGCATTGTAATGGATCGGGCTTGACTAGTTAAAAACAAATCAAGCCCACGTCTTATGGACTTCAAATCAAACCTAATTTAATTTATAAGCCCCAATAGTAAAATATAATCAGATCAAACCTAATAAAATTAATCTAATTAATTTAATGGCCAACTTAAAATTCTAATAAATTTAATTAATTAAATTTCAGGTCATCCATCCAATGGATTGGTCTAAATAAATACTCCAATTATTTATTCTTTTCAAAGATTAATTTAAGCCGCCCCTTCTAAAATTAATTCTAAATTCATTCCATCCCATTATAGGGGTAGGGTGTGACTCTTTAGGTTCACCCTCAGCTAGACTTTGGCGTCTGCGACCAACACAATAATTACGTCCAATTTAATTAATTATTTTTTATTATCCCATAACCAGAAATCACCCGTTACTATGGGTGGCCGTCTAGCAACAGTCCATGACACTAGAGACTAGATAAATATTGGCGTGAACATATAGGCTCTAAATTCATAAAAGTACAATCTATTGTAACCGTCTCTCGGCCTTTGTCTAGGGTATGAAATTGGATATCAGTTTCCATCCTTGACTAGACAACTATGCTTAATACTCGAGACACGTTTACTCTACTGATCAATGTAGGAAACCTATCCCTGATCGATCAATAGCTTTGGCCAAAGACTTTTAAAGTCTATACCATCTCAGAGCGCATAGGAGAACTCTTATATGACAGATGACAGATCTTCTCTTGGAATCCACCTTCCTCGCTACATACTCTTACTGCACTAGACAATGCTTATAATGACCATGTATAGCGCCAAAGTCACCTCTCGCCAGATCCAAGATACAATTTTCGTATGCATTTGACTGTCATGATTCCTCAAATCCGAGGATTAATCTCGTACTATCAGAATCGAGAATCCCCATCATACCGACCAAGTTTTAAAAGGCTTCCATATGACGATTTTCTTGAGTCACTTCAGTCAGTCGACTAGCTTTTCAATTAACCCACTACAACTGCACAGACAACCTATGTCTCCTGCTGATGAAACATGGCTGCAGTATTTAGTGCAAGTCTCAATAGGACCCTCGATGCCTACTCTCGAGGTCCTCGACTTGGAACATTTCAGATCGACCCTTAAGAGTTGATTTCATGACTGTCAAACCTATGCACAGCCCAACCCATGGGTTTAACCCTTTCGATCTGTGTACATTTTGTTGTGACATTAGAACCCTGTCTAATTTCAGTAGTAAAAAGAACAAAATATACTGTCAATTAGATGAATTCTTACCGTATTCATCATTCTAATATTATTTAATAAAGACTGGTGAATGGCAAATAACCAATCAATTGGATTTTGATCACCCATTCTAACAATCTCCCACTTGATTATTAAGCTAATCACCCATGTCAGTTAGAACCTTTTAAGCATGAACAACCTATGATAGTGGCTCGGTTTCATAGGTCTACTTTATTTTCTACTGGATCCACACGGTCTAATTGTGTATTTCCTTCACCATCGCTCCCTGTCGATGGTGTTTATCTATGAATTTTCATGGATCTTGGATGAGATCTCGGGCCCATAAGGCTCTCGCCTTAGCCTTGTCGTTCGCCTCCAAGGCTACAATTGGCTCGATCGTGCTAGGCACCATATTCATCTAATGGATGCGGTTTTTTGATCCAAACCACTTTCCATGACTGACTAGTAAAAGTCCCACATTCGACTTTTAAGATGGGGCGTCTACTTGAAATCCCTCCAAGCTAACATGCCTACTATTAAGTCCAAACGTGACTATACTTTGAGTACTTATCCATTATTCAGATGAGTCTGGAAGCTAGTTTTGCTTTAGCCTTCTAGAATCAACTCTCCACAAATGTGTGTCAGAAACACTTCTTGAATCCTTATTCAGATATTGAGGACTGTTCTTTAACAATTGTCTATTGCCAATTGGTGTATTTTCGATATACGTTGTGTTATGCCCTAAGCATACACAAAATCAAGCCCAATACACGAAAACAACACTTTCTGCTGTTTTCAGCACAAACGTAGTAAATGTCGAAAACATCTGAGCTTTCTCATCTGTTAGATGCAACTAGTCTTTAACAGCTTAAGCTTTCTCATTAGTCAATCATGACTGAGTCTCGAATAGCTTGAGCTTTTTCATCAGTCTTCTACGATTGATTTTTGAACAACTCAACCCTAATGTAGGAATCCAATTCCTTTTATAGAGAATTTCGTGAACAATTTGATATTAGTATCTTTAGTGTTCTCAAAATATCGTAACCTCATTCTAAATGAGTAAGACGTTTACACACAAAATACATTAGAACACACTTCAACTCCCACTGACCTTGGGCTCATTTGATCATATTATACCCACTATTAAATCGAATATTCCAATTTTATGATGTGTCAAACCTAGTTTGAACTTCCTAGTGAATCTTTAGGCTCCAAGCCATTGATTCCAAACAATGTCCCACATCACTCCTCTTATGTCATTTTGGATTAAATCCAATTCCATGGACAAATAAGGATTAGAATATTGTCAGTTAGAGATTATATTTGATTACGAATGATGCTTTTGAGAAGTTGTATGAAAACTTACTCCCACTATTTCCTTGACGCGTATAGGACCATCCTATCTACTTAAGTACTTTGTAGGACGAGAGTTTCATCATACAATAAGGGCCAATCCATTTTTGTGAAACACCGATCAAACAAAGTCCAACTTAGTTTGAATTCTTCCTTATCAGAGACCAATCAACCATTGTCCTTTCAGGAAGAACTTCATGGGGTGAGAATCGCATTCTCATTTTCGATATTCAAAAAATCCCACTAAATACACACCCTCTCGATCCAATCGAGAGGTGATAATGTTGGTTCACCACTCCGAGTCTAATTCTTTGAACCTCATCAAACAAAATTAGACTTGTGAACCCCACACTGATCTAGTGTATTTTAGTAACTCACAGATATCACACTAGATCCAATCCAATGTGTAACTGGTAACTCAGTTTGGTAGGGTGTGATTCTTTAGGTTCACCCTCAGTTAGACTTGGGCGTGTGTGACCAACACAATTAATTAAATCCAATTTAATTAATTTTTTTTATTATCCCATAATCAGAAATCGCCTGTTACCATGGGTGGCCGTCTAGCAATAATCCATGGTACTAGAGACTAGGTGAATGTTGGCATGAACATTTAGACTCTAAATTTATACGAGTACGATCCTACTGTCAACCGTCTCCTGGCATAGTTTAGGGCATGGAACTGAGCGTCGGTTCCCATCCTTGATTAAGCAATTATACTTAATACTTGAGACGCGTTTACTCTACTGATCCGATCTAGAAAACCTATCCTTGATCGATCAATCATTTTTGCCAAAGACTTTTAGAGTCTAAACCATCTTAGAGTGCATAGGAGAACTCTTTGTCCTATAATAACAGGGAACAAATCCTCTCTTGGAATCCACCATCCTTACTACATACTTTGACTGCACTGGACAAGGCTTATGATGACTATATCTAGCGCCAAAGTCACCACATGCCAGATCCAAGATACAATCTTCGTATGCATGTGATTGCCATGATTCCTTAAGTCCGAGGCTAATCTCGTACTATCGGGAATCCATGTCATACCGACCAAACCTTAAAAGACTTCCATATGACGATTTCCTTGAGTCGCTTCAGTCAGTCGACTACCTTACAAACTAACCCACTAAAACTCCACAGATGACCTACGTCTCCTGCCGACGGAACATAACTACAGTACTTAGTACAAGTCTCAATACGACACTTAAGAGTTGGTTTCATGATTTCCAAACCTATGCGCAGCCAACGGGTTTAACCCTTTCAATCTGTGGGCATTTTGTTGTGATATTAGAACCTCGTTTAATGATAGTGGTAAGAACAACGAATATACTGCTAACTTGATGAATTCTTACCATATTCATCATTCTAATACTATTTAATAAAGATTGATGAATGGAAAATAACCAATTCAATTGGCTTTTGATAACCCATTCCAACAGGCTGTTGATCTGGAGTGGCAGAGGACGATAAATGTTGGAAGAAAAATGGGTTTGAGAAGGGAGGGGTCGAAGAAGGCAAAAATGGTAATGGTAGAGAGGGTGTCTAGGGTGGCAGCGAAGGTGAGCTCTTGGAATCCGAAGATGGCGAGAAACGTGGCGAAGCAAGGGGTGACATCTGTGTTAGTTGGGGAGTGGAATGGGCGAGGTTCTGGGGCGAAGAGGGCGGTGTCCATGTAAGAGAGTAGAAAAAAGAAGCTACGGTGATGGTCCAAGTCTCCATCGCGATCAAAGACAAATGAGCTTGAGTCGTTGCTGCGATCGCGATTGAATGTTGCAACGTAGGAGTGAAATGCCAAAGTAGACGAGACAGTTACTGTTGTGATGAAGTTCATAGATGAGCAAATGGACATGGAAGTTGTGGCGTAGAGGGCTATATCAGTGCCCTTATTCGTGTCCAACTACTTGGGCTCCGTCCAAAATCAGCAACGCTGCAGAAGGTTCGATGGGCGGTGTTGATGTGGCGATGTACTGAAACCGTGAGTGAAAAGAAAGGTATCGAGGTCCTGATGGAACTGAGAAAAAGAACACTGTTGCCATCGTCATCGCGGTGGATGCCTCTAGTGCTGCCACACCCAACGCCAGGTGAGTAGTCATTGTTGAGGGCATTATGGAGGACCAAAGAGAAATAGACGAACAATGAGGGGAATTGGGGATATGTTATGGCAAAAATGGTATTGTTGGGTTTGTGTCGTTGTTGTTGTTTATGGATTTGGTGGAGTGAGTGTGGGATGGTGTGGTGGTGATGTTGTTGATGCTGCAGTAGTTGTTGTGTCATGTATGTGGGGATGGAAACAACCAATAGGGGAGCGGAGATGGAGTATCATTGGTTGAAGGAAAAGAAAGGGAGATTTGGTAATGCACGTTGTCAATGGCTGCCCTTAGCAAAGCAAAGGAATCATCCATTGCCAACTTGTAGTCGTGCATAACAATCATGAGGGCCCCGACGGAATCTTGGAGGGAGTAAGCGTGAGTTGCCATGAGGCTTGTGGACAAGGGACTACAAGTTTATTGATAAGGTCAGACCCAATAGAGTTGCAGTTGATAAATAATTGGTAGGCCCAAAATACAAGTCCACAAGCTTTTCTTGAATATTTTTGTACTCCCTTTTTTCATTCCCAACAACATGCTAAATAGATGTAGCATTACATTCAACCCGTTAGATTAGGGGACATGTGTAATTCATCCTATTCTTAGAAATAACTAGAAACAACCATAAGGGCTACGCTTGAGGGAAACTGCTAAATAAACTTAGATGTGGGCTAGGGTATCTTGGGCTTGTAGCCTCTATGTCATAAAAGCTTGTGGACTTGTCTTCTGGGCCTATCGATTATTTATCAACTGTAGCTCTATTGGGTCTGACCTTATCAATAACTTGTAGTCCCTTGTTCGTATTGTGATAGTAGTGTCTCCTATACGTTTTGAGACTCGTTTATGATTTCAAAATCTGTGGCCATAGTGACTGAATGAATGAGATAGGTTTCCCAGTTCAAATAGTAGGGTAAACGAGGACTCAAATTATAGTTATAGATGTCTAGTTAAGGATGAGAGTCAACCCAATTTCATACCCTAAACTAAGATCGGGAGACGATCAATGGAAGGACCTTACTCGTATGTTTTCGATTCATGCTACTATTCACCTAGTCTTTAGTGTCATAAACTCTTGCTAAACGACCACCTATGGTAACTGGCTATTTTTAGTTATGAGCTAATAAAACATAATTAATTAAATTAATATTGATTACACAACCCAAGTCTAGTTGATGGTGAACCTAAAGAGTCAAACACTACCACTAGAATGGGATGAGATTAATTTAAATAGATTAAATTAATTCTTGAAGACAAAAAAATGATTGGAGTATTTATTAAGATCAATCCATTGGATGGATGACTTAAAATTTTATTAATTAAAATTTTAAGTTAGCCATTAAAATAATTAAATTAATTTTATTAAGCTTGGTCCAATTTATAAATTGAAAGAAGGAATATGAGCTTCGATCTTTTAATTTGATTAAAAGATGTGAAGTTTAATAATGAGCTTGTAATTAAATTAAATTTAATTAAAATCCATTAGATATTTGTTTGATTTAATTTTAATATATTGAGTTTGGTCTATCAAACACAAGCCCGAGGCCTATATGTGTGCATATGACTAGGCCATGTATATAGCACACATGAAACCCTAGTCGATTAGAGAACACACACTAACACACACCAAATCTCTACAACTCAATTTTCTCTTTTCTCTCCCTATCTCCATCGTTTTTATGTGGTCTTGGACATCAAGAGAAAAAAAAAGAATCAATAAGATCAAAACGTTAATCAATAACATTCGTTTAATCTCTTACTCTTTTGTGGTTGTTCTTGCTAGCACGAGAAAATCACATTCTCATAGTGGGAGTATTTAGATCCGAGGACGAGAGTAAACGCTTGTAACCCTATGAGAAAACTAGTGTAATATTTCTTTTACATATTCACACCTCTCTTTGTTTTCTTGTGATTCTTATGGCCTATTTTATTTTTATTATTGAAGGAAGTGGATCGGCCCGGGAAGCGCGACGGAAGCGCAGAAAATCGATAAAACGGTAAATAAAAGAATTAAATCCCGATCAAGGGGTGTACTCTTGATCTTGTCCCGGGCGTTTGGTGTAATAATCAAAGATCTAATCATGTAATTAGGCTAATGAATAAAAAAAACGAAAGCATGAATAAATCTATAGTTACCTTTCGTTTTTCTCTCCGGTAGGCAATTTGGTAGATCTCCCCACCGGGGTTCGTCCATGCAAGACTCCAATGTAGGAGGCCTCTAATGTCGTCCACATGACACTAAAAGGTTAGATTTATCCTTGTGCTAGCAAGGATTAAATCCGTGGGAAGAGGAATCGAAATTACACTATGAATTAGTGTATTTCGATCTCCTTTGTTCTTCACTTGGTTCTAAACCAAGAAGAACTTCAAGAGAGGAGGAGAAGAATGTTTACTGATTCTTGGGGGAGAGAGCACAAAATTTTTGTGTGTCAAACAACAAAAATCGGCTAGATTTTGTGAGTGGGAGAGTTGGAATGAAAAAGTTGAGATATGGAAGGAGACCTAGTCTTCCAACTTCCACAACTTTCTCAACCACTTCCCAAAACTCCTCTCCCACTTTGCACACACCTTATGCACGAATTTGGCTTATTATTTTCAGCCAAATTTCAGCTATTTTTGACCTACCAAAAGTCAACATGGGCTAGTGCTTGATTCATTTTGGACCGGATTCAATTTGTTTGTCCAACAAGTCAAATTGAGTCCATATACCATTCCTGTTGGACTTAATATTTAATTCAATTAAATAAAATTCCCAAGAAAGAAAGTCCAAGTTAATATTTAATCCAATCAAATATTTACAAGTCCAAAAGACACTTAATTATTTAAATGAATTCAATCCACTTAATTAATTAAGTCCAACCAAGCATAACTGGTCCAGCTAATTATTTCTATCCCATTTTTAATTAATGAATCCAATTCACTAATTAGATAGGCCATCTACTAATTAATTAATGGATCCAACCACTAATTAATTACCCAAGCCTCTTTTAAATTAATTCAATAAATTTAAAAAAGGCTCAGTCCAAAATTCAATTAATCTAATTAATTAAGTTTCGAATTATCCATCTAATGGATTATTCCTCATAAATGATCCAATCATTTATACTCTCCAAGAATTAATTTAATCTAATTAAATTAATTCACCTCTTCTGGAATTAATTTCAAATTAATTCCCTCACCTTTCGTGATCTGTGTGTAACTCTTTAGGTTTACCCTCAGCTATACTTGAGCGTGATATCACACAATTAATTAAATTAAATTTAATTAATTATTTTCTATTATCCCATAACCAGAAATAGCCCGTTACCATGGGTGGCCGTCTAGCAACAGTCCATGGTACTAGAGACTAGGCGAATAGTGGCGTGAACATTCAGGCTCCGATTTTATACGGATATAGTCCTACTGTCAACCGTCTCCCAACTTTAGTCTAGGGCATAGAATTGGGTATCGGTTCCCATCCTTAACTATGCATCTATGTTGCATACTTGATATGCGTTTAATCTACTGATCGTCATAGGAAATCCCTTCTCACTCAATCAATCGCTATGGCCATAGAATTGAAGAGTCTAAACCATCTCACAGCGCATAGGAGATCTCGTTGGCACAATACTGATAGGGGACAGATTCTTTCTTGGAATCCACCGTCCTTGCTACATACTTCGACTGCATTGGATAAGGCTTATGATGACCATGCCCATAGCACAGCCACCTCTCGCCATATCCAAGATACAGTCTTCGTATGCACGTGACTGCCATGATTCCTGAAGTCCGAGAACTAATCCCGTACTATCAAAACCAGGAATCCTAGTCATACCGACCAAGCCTCAACAGGCTTCCATATGACGATTCCCGTGAGTCAGTTCAGTCAGTCGACTACTTGGCCAACTAACCCACTAAAACTGCACAGACGACCCACGTCTTATGCCGACGAAACACAACTGCAGTACTCATTGCAAGTCTCTATAGGACTCTCGATGCCCTATCTCAAGGTCCTCGACTTGGAACGTTTCAGACCGACCCTCAAGAGTTGGTTTCATAGCTGCCAAACCTATGCGCAACTCAACTCCATGGGTTTAACCTTTCGGTCTGTGGGCATTTCATTGTGACATTGAAATCCCATTCAATGTCAGAGGTAAGCACAACAAAAACCGACTGCCAACATGATGAATTCTTACTATATTCATTAGTATAATATTATTTGTTAAAGATTGGTGAATGACAAACAACCAATCCAATTGGCTTTTGGTCACCCATTCCAACAATTATACATTGGACGCCGTGAATAAATCAAGAGTATACCTCTTGATCGGATTTTACATATTTTTGTCGATTTAATTTTTATTTTCGCGCTTTTTTCGCGATTCCCCAACCGATCCACTCCCTATAAGAACTTTATGCTCAATTTTTTATCACTAATTTTACTGATTATAATTTTCGTAAAAGAGTTATTAGTAACTAAAATTTAAAAATATAAAATTCATTATCAGGACAAAATAAATTTTTAGGTCACTAATTATATCATTAGCAATATTATTAAAACTATCATACTTTTTGGTCTTCAATCATTGGACAATTTCATGGCCCAATTATTAAACTAGAATTATTTATTTATTTATTTATTTTAATCAACTGAATATTAAAATAGGAAGTGGGCCAATTAAAAAGGAACAGAAATAAATATTCCATTTTTCCTAAATATTGATGGGTTTTTTTTTTTCGGTTGAAGCGTTTGAGCGCAGTAAAATACATGGATATTTATTTTATTTTATATGAATTTATTATAATTTTTATATATTAATGTATTGATTGGTTAAAATATCATTGTGATAACGTAATACTGCTTTTTTAATTAAAAAAAGGGTTAAATATACTTTGCACCCTTGAACTATGCATTTTGTCTCATTTATACTCATAAAGTATGAAAGTTAACAAAAATACCCCTGATACAATAATTTGGCATTGATAAGACAATAATGCCTTTCTCGCTCACCCCTATATTTTTATATTCTACTTCCTAAAATATATTTTATTAAAATATCTCCCCCAAACTATTTTTAGTTATTTAAAATTTTACTCATGTTTTATTTTAAAAATAATATTTATAATTTATAATTTTTTATAAACTATGGAACACAAAAAATTATTTATAAGCTCAATATATGCAAATATATTTTACAAATTAAATAAATAATATGTGGTAATACATAATGCATATAATATTATAGAATAAGTATGTTATATAACTTATAAATTTTTATTCAATTACATGTCCACATAATAAAAATATATCATAACATTACTTAAAAAATATAGAATATTATATATTAATTATATTACAGATTTGAATATTTTACAATATATATATATATATATATAATATATATATATATATATATGTATGTATGTGGTGTAATGTTTTAAATTTGTATTGATATTTTATTTTAAACAAAGAATCAATATATATAACAACACAGGCAAAAATTATGTAAATTTTTTATCAGTTGTGTAAAAAATATAAGAGTTGTAAATTTATGGAGTTTATACAGATTTTATACTCAGTATAAAAATTATAAATTTTGGGTAGTGTTTATTTTAAATAAAAATTAGAATAATTCAGATTATATTTAGGAGAATAATTGTAAAAAATATTTTACGGATATAAATAATAAGGGTATTTTTGTTATAAAAAATTTAATGTATACCATGAAGGGCCATTTTGTTATGTTTTATAGTTCAGGGGTATAAATGTATTTTATGCATAGTTCAGAGGTGCAAATTGTATTTAATCCTTAAAAAAACCAACACTGAGTTTATGAGCATTTAAAAAATACATCATGAATTGATGATTTTATTCCTGAATCATAATATGTGATTTTATATTAAATTAATTAAAATATATATTGCTATCCGGAGGTCTTTTTTTTCCAAGCCTACTGTCTTTAAATAATAATTCACTATAAATATTAAATATTAGTGTTGTTATTTCGTTGGTGTTGATTATTGGGTTGAATTTGTGTACCCATAATTCAATATGTATTTATCTTTAATATAGAATTTGAATTCTTCCAACTTTATATTGGAATTAAAACTCCTCTAAGATAAATACTATATATCCAATAGAGTTTGTAGTATTTAAAATACATATTGGGATATGAGCTCGTCTGAGATAAACTCTACTTGAGATAGAGTTTGTAGTCCTCTAAACGTATTTTGAAATATGGACTCTTGTTAGAAATAGAGTTGAGTACACCTATAAATATAAGTGTGATACAATAAATGTATTGATTACAACACTCTCTCAAATATGCTCTTTCCAAACACTTTCTCTCTTTATATTTAATCCATCAAGGCGAACGGAGAAAGAAGGCATATGTTCGTTAATCAATCAAGCATCGACTTGTAGAAGAGCCAAATTTGGATAAGTGGATCGATATACTTCCTCCGGTGAAAATTAATTAATTTGATCCTCAATTTATGTGCCTATGTGATTAATTAATTTGTGTGCACATAATTATTGATTTATATGAGATTGTTTAATTATTTTTAAATTTTCCATTGTTTCTAACGACAATTGGAATTCCAAATTAATCATCTCTTCTGCTCCAATTATTATACACATGTTATGTGGACATTATTTATTTTAAGATAAATTATAATGGACTCTTTTAAAATTTGTATTGTTTGAAAAATTAAAAACATCTCTTTAAATTGGTGGACATCTAATAAATATACCTCATGGCAACCCATTGTAGAGATATATGTTAGATGATCATTAATTCAAAAAGAGTATTAATTTATAATTTTTTAAACAATGATGAAATATATGAAATTATGGCACATGAGAGCTCGTTGTAATTAATCACTGATTATTTTATTTAGGAAATGAATTTATATACATGGTATCTGTATATGTATGTTATAAATCGAAGAAAAGTTGCAACTTCAATCCGGGAAAACCTAATTATTTTAATTCTTGAATGTTTTTGTGAAGTTCTGAGTTAATAATATTTTCCTTTTCTTGTTAAAACTATTTCGCAGCATCTAAAACCTCAACGATGGTGATCGCCATGAATGCAGAAGAAATAATTAAAGACGTTAACCTTCTAATGGAGATTTTCGTTCGTTTGCCTCCAAAATCCGTCTTCAGATTCAAATCCGTCTCTAAAACATAGGAAAACATCATCTCCACCGATCCTCTCTTTCTCTGTAGCTACAGCCGTCACCGCAGCTCCACCACGGGCGGCCGTCTGCTGGCCTTTCTCCAAATAACAACAGACATGTTCATCCATCGGGGAATTCCTTGTCCACCTTACCAACCATACATGGCTATTCTGCCTGTTCGTGTTCCCGACAACCCTATTGCCACACTCGAGCAGCCCAAAAAATTGTACTATATTCTCAGTTCCTCCAACGGCCTAATCCTCACTGGCGAGCTTTGCCACAAGTACTATGTCGTGAACCCATTCACCTTCAAGTGGGTCTCTCTGCCCCAGCCGCCGGAGTTGTTGGTCTTGACCAGGCAGAAACATCCGTCAGTATTATGTGCGAGGACAACCTTAATGAACTCAAAGCAAATTACATAGTTGTCCGGACTATTAAACCATTAGAGAATGACATCATGCCAATCCAAACTTACTCTTCTAGAACTGGCAAATGGGCAGAGTCGACGTTGGTGGCCACCGGGAATTTTGCCCTACATCCACTGCCTGCAACCGTCGCTAATGGGGTTTTTCATTGGTGCACATATAACTGGACTATTGCAGTCTATGATCCAAACGACCGTGTAAAGAACCATGTCCAATTGATTCAGATGCCGAATTCTGGATCAGATGGGGATTATTTTCATATATCAACAGTTACAAGGGCAACTGCAGACAACATTTTGTGGTTGGGCATATTGGGTACGAAACAACTGAATTTTTTCATGTTGCCAAAGGGCGAAGATAGCGGGCGGAGCTATAGTCGGAAAACGACTATATCAGGCGAGGAATGGGTTCCGATGCACTGCATTAGCCACAATTCGTTACTAAGACAGTGTGGTCCTTGTCAAATATTTAACGAGAATGATTTTTGCGATTTGGAGGGATTTATTTCGAGGGATCCACCTGTTGTCATTCTTAGGGTGAAGAAAATTATTTTTCTGTACAATTTGGAGAGCAAGTCTGTTGAATTGGTACCATATGATGGGCGTCCTATCCACTATTTCCACAAATTGTGTCCCTATTTAGAGACGGATTTTCTGTCGCCATATGCGCTTTGATGGAGTGGTCTGTGATTAAGTACTCAATATATACCATTCTTTACAGTCTGATGTTATATATTAATTATCGAGTAGTTAATTTTATATTGTTTTCTCCTTTTTATTAATTTTTATTAAAAAAAATGCTATAATTAATTTATATGTTCTCATGGATGAGCTAGCTACTTGTTAGAACAAGTCAATTAATTTTGTTTTTCAATCCAACGCTGATTATATGATTACATTGTTATTTTAATAATATAATAATAAATTATAAAATAAATTCATAAAAGTGAGACAAATACATATATATTTGTTGCAACTCGAATTCGGTAATTTCAAATTTGCTCATTTACTAGTTGACATAATTTCTTTTAGTTTTTCTATATTTCTATTTATTTTTCTGAAATTTTAAAATAAAGAATTAAATCAAAAAGCGAAGTTGCAGGGAAAGTTTAATTAAACTATTCAAACAATAGCTTTGAAATTCTAAAAGACTAAACATAGTAAATATATTACACTTATCATGTGATCGATTGATGACAATTTAAGAAAAATGACAAGTCATATGCAATATATGTACACAAAAGAAAAATAATTTTTTACTACGGTTAATTATAGTGATTGAAAGAAAAATCTTGTGGCAAATACAAATTAACCACAGTACCGCAATAGTCATTAATTAGCCATTGTTTCTACAAGTGGAGGCAAAACATTAGTCACAACTAAAATCATGAAAATTATTTTGGCATAGGTTAAATTAATTGCAAATATTAATTAACAGTGACTAAAATTTAAATTTTCACATTGATTTTGTTTGAATTTAATTAATGATTATAATTTACTCAATTGATAAATCGTGATCATTTATAGTATAGCAAAAAATTAAATTTTTTTGTATTAGTGTGATTGATTCGATTCTATCATATGTAATTTGGATAAAAAAATTTATCGTTTTATAAATTTCTTTCCGATCTCGAGATTTTAACATTTTTAAAAGAAAAACGATCTGCCCATATATTGTTTATGTTTCCAAATGAAATATAACTAAATAATAGTGATGTATCAGTGAAACTGAGAGATTTATACCTAAAAGATCGGGTAGAGTTTGGATCTTACCCGTTAGGGTTTTATTTTCTTCTTCTTTTTTTTTATATAATATATATATATATATATATATATATATATATATATATATATATAAATAAGTTTCAAACAATAATTTTTTTAAATTTAAATTTATGTTGAAATTAAATAATTCTTTTAAATAAATAAAACAGTTCTTATTAGTTTTTTTATAATAACTAGTTATCGCTGCACGCGGTTCTCACGAGCATATGTATAAAAAGAACCGTGAGATAATGAGAAAAAAGATGTGAAGAAAAATAAATAATGATTATGAATTGTAATAAATGTTGAGAAGTAAGGTGAGAGAGAAATGTGGAGTAATGGGTGGTTAAGAAAAACAACATATATAATTATAAAGTTATTAAAAAATATTAAAATTCGACCAAATTTTTATATAATTAGACCAAAAATATGTATAAATTAAATTAAATTACATTATATATATATATATATATATATATATCTAATACCAAGTATATATACTATACATAGATATAATATTAGTGCTAAAATATCAAGTGGAAATTTTAGATTATATCACTGAAATATGAATTAAGTGACAATAATTTTAGATTTTGTTGTAATATAATTATTAATGCTAAACATTAGGGTAAACTACAACTACCTCCTTAGATGTCAGATATAATTACGAACACTCAGCTGTTGTTTGAAAATAATTATGTGGTCGGGTTGCTGAGATTTTTAAAAATTTTAAAAAAATCCAGAAAATTAAAAAAAATTGAGGTTAAAATAAATATTTTATAAGGAATATTAAGTTCATAAAAATATTTTAGAAATTCTACAAAATATATAAAATTTTAGTTTATAATGCAAATGACATTTTGGTTACTTTACAATAAAAATTGTATGACCAAATGGAAGCTAACAGAATTGGTTCAGTGTTAAACATACGTTAAAATCAGAGAGATACTTGTAATTTCTCAAACAACAAATATGCATTTGTAATTATGTCAAATCTACAAAAATGTGGTTGTAATTTAACCTAAAAATATGTATAAGGTTATCAAATTGTCACTAATTACTTTTAGTAATAATTTTATGCTCATTTTTCGTGTCATGTCTTTTAGGAATTATAATTTTTAATTGTAAGTAGCGTTTCACAAAAATAATTATGACAAATAAGAATCTAAAATTCATTATCAAGATAAAATAATTTTTTTGTTCATTAATATAAATCATTAGTGACAATACTAAAACTTGTCACTTGAACTTTTTGATAGTAAATCATTGGACAATTTGCATGGCCCAATTATTAAATTAGATTTATTTTTCTATTTTTAATAAACTGAATATTAAAATAGGAAATGGGCTGAACTTGGACATGTAATGAAGTTGGCCCAATTAAAAAGGAAAAGAAAATAGATATTTTATTTTTCTGAGGATTCATTTGGTTCAAGTATAAAAATAATTAAGGGGAAGAGAAAGAGAATAGTTTTTCTCAAATTATTTGATATGATTGGGACGAGAGTAAATTTCAAATACTTCCCCTTATTTGAGAAAAAATAGATTAAGAAAAAAAGATTAAGTTATATAATTTTAACATTTTTTTTTATTTATATTAGAAAATAAACAACTTAATATTATGTTAAAATAATTTTAATAATTTAAAAAGATTTAAAAATCTTATTAGTGAAAATATTATCAAATAAGAAAAAGTTATTTTATTACAATTATTCATAAAAATGAATAAATTGTGCATTTAAATTATTCTAAATTATCCTATTTAAATAATTACTACAAAATCCTATTATTCCCAATGATCTACCACGTAATCACTACAAAAAAACAATGCTATAGCAACGGAGTTTTTGCAGCAGAAAATTTTCGTGGCAAATTTGCCACGGAGTTTGTCTTTGCAACGGAATTTCCAAAAATTGAGTTTTGTGGCAAATTTCGTGATAAAACAACAATGAAATGTTGCAGTGGACATTCAGTTACGAACACCCGTTGCAAAAATTGGTCAACTTTTGGATGGTACAATTTCGTTGCAAGTCGTTGGAAAAGTCGTGGCAAACTTTGCCACGGACCATATCCATTGTTAATTTGCAACGGCTTTTACAACAACTAATGTCTGTGGCTAAGTTTGCAACGGATTTTAAATTATATCTGTTGCGAATTGCTTTTGCAACAATCTTCAAGTTACAATTTTTTTTTAAAAAAAATAGCAATTATTTTTGCCACGAACTCCTTGGTATGGGGTCCGTTGCAAATGAAGAGTTGGGTGTTGCAACGGATTGTGCCACGGACACAAATCCGTAGCAAAGTTTGATAATAAATTTATAATAGTATTTGCAACGAACATTTGATCCGTTGCAACGCCTACAAGGTAGATAGGGACATTTATTTTTTAAATATTGTATTTTGCCACGGGTTTTGCAACGGTTATTATATCCGTTGCATCCGTATAAAAATGTTAGTGGCATTTGCCACGGACTCGTGTTCCGTTGCAATTCGTACAACACAACTGTACTCAAAATTGACCATATGTTATAATTTTTAATCAATATCATATATTTTATTTTAGATAATAATAAATTTTGGTACTTTTATTTAAATATTTAACCTTTATAGTTTATATAAAAACAAACTTAATTAATAATTTAGAAAATTTTAATATTTTTTTAAAATAATTATTTATATGACATATATGAATTTTATGTTATATTTTAATATATATTTGTGTTGTCTTATACTTTTTTAATTGGACAAGTAATTCACTTATGATTTTTTATATTTATTTTTGAGTTTTATATTTATATCAATATACATAGTATGCATTATGCAATCTATTTTATTATTTATAAAGTTATGTCGAAATTTAGTATTACTGTGAATTAATCTAAAAATAATGATAATAATGATGGTTGAACAATTTTAAATAATTTTATTATTATTTTATTTTATATGTATATATTAGTATGTAATGAGATCAAAAAGCTTAATTAACAATTACGATGTCTTAAAATCTAGCCACTCGATTCATACCAAATTTTAATATATGTAAGCTTGTGTCCATTAGATCATATTTGACGGTATGATTTAAAATCACATGGTTTGATTCAATGATACAACGTTTTGAATGATTACTCTTATATTTCGAGTACGATATCTCTACATCCGTTTACCCAATTAGTCTAAAACTTTATCAAATGTATTTTGTTGTAAGTTTGATCATATCTAATGGTTTGATCTGAATTTTGATGGCCTAATTAACCCATGCTATTCAATAATGTAAATTGATAGTTATATCAATATAATACTAACATTTATGAATATACAAATTAATTGTAGATTGTGAACTTATATCAATCTCAACTATAAAATATATAAAGATAATAATAATAATAATAATAATAATAATAATAATAATAGTAACAATTAATAATATTTGAACAATTTTAATTATTTTTATTCTTATTTTATTATATATATAATGAGATCATAAAGCTTAATCAGTAGTTGAAATTTTAAAATTTAGACGCCGAATTCATACCAAATTTAAAGGGTTAAAGGCAAAATTCATCCCGTAACTATGGCCATTTCCCATTTTAGTCCCTTAACTTTTATCGATCCCATTTTAGTCTTGTAACTTACCAAAATCGCTCAATTTCAGTCCTCGACCGGATCTGACAAGATCTAAGTAAATTTTTGGACTATTTTACCCCTCTACTAGTTTAAAGCGCGGATTTTAGTCCATTTTCAGTATTCTTGCATTTTTTGCAAATTTGTCATCCATGCTCGATCAAAATGGTATCAGAGCCTAGGTTTATTGAAGAAAAATATTGTTATATTGCATATAATTATTATTTCCTACTAACGGAGGAGACGTTTCAAGAGAAAATGGAACCGAACAAAAGTTCGAGTTACAATTACAATAGGGAATATTTCCAGATTTTGGAAAAAACAAGAAAGAAATTCCTTTGGGAAATTCTTAAAAAATGTGACAACAGTCCCAAGAGGATTGACTCGAAACTTCTTACAAAAGAAGATGTTGAAGAGGAGATGAGGGCTTTTCTAGTCCGTCAAAATTTACTAGGAAAAACGGTGAGGCGTTTGCATTCCACCGAAGTACATGGTACAATTCCAGCCAAAAGGAATGGAAAGGGTAAATTCTTGCACCGATTCATATCTAAAAATTATGATTAGAGGAATTGCTGGGAAAGAAATCGAGGCCGATACCTCGAAAATCTCTCAAGATCTGAGGGAAATTCAGAAGACGGTTCAAGACTATGGATATAGGCTATCTACTATACCTATGAAGATAGATTCTTTGTGCCACAAGATGGACGAGATTCTTAAGATCCTCCCAGATCTACACAAGAATCTTATAGATCTGAAGATAGAAATTGCAGATCTAAAAAGAAACCAAAGGGAGAACCCTGAAACATCCATTTCCAGACAAGAGCGTATCAGAGATGCCCTTGGAACAGTACCTCTTTTACATCAAAAAGGGAAGGCGAAAGAGATTCCCAAGCCAAAGACTCGGGATGAACAGATCCAAGAAATCCTTAACTCAATAAAATAATGGAGGTAACCAGAGCGGATCTATCAGATCTACAGGAATTGGCTGAATCCTTTTCCCAACTTTGGATTGTGGAATTAGTCAATGTTCAAACCAATGAAGTTACTCTAGCACTACCACTGCGGAGGGGAGCACATGCTCCAATGAGTCTCCACAAGATCACCCAATGAGAGAAAGTGCAGATTTCCACATCAACGAAACACCAACGTTTGTGGGAACCAGACTTCGAGAAAATCCAGGGAGAAATCCTAGAAGAGCACCTGAAAATACACCTTGGGCAAGAACAATGCTCCAGCCCTTGCATCCATATGGTGCTGTACTAAACCTGGATGTTATCGACTTCCGAAACATAGAGAAGCTGATAGATGAATGGGTAGCAGCCATAAAAATTGCAGCAACCACCCTAGAACTCGATAAAGAAAACTTCATAAAATTAGTGGAGTTAAGCTTGGAGGGTTCTGTAAAAATCAGATGGGATAATACCCCAGCTGATACTAAAGCCAGTGTCCTTACCGGAGATTCAAAGAGTGCCATAGCAGATCGGCTAGGGAGGCTTATCAAGATACATTTCATCGGAGATGGATACCTCGAAGGAAGTAGAGCAGAAAAGTCTAGAGAATATGCACAAGCTCTCTTTAGCCTTGAATTAAGAAGTATTTGCTCGATAGATGAATATATCTATTGGTTTCGCAAGTATTTCTTTCAGAGTGGAGTAGCAGTGGAAGTAGCAGCTCCAATTTTCTTTGCAACGATCTGTAGTCCATGGAGGGAAATGTTGATCCAATCATACACAGTACCTGAGGGATAGATGGATTCAGTAGCAAGAAGAATGTCTTTCCTCAAAGACAAGTTGAAGGATTGGTGTTATCAAGCATCCATCCAGAAAAACATGAAAAGGCTGAGAGGTACGATTAAACAAGGGCTTCATCCCAAGGATCTAGACGAACAGATACAAGATCCACAGGAAGAACCCCTACGAGAAGAACTTTCAGACGGGCCCATACCCGGGCTAATGAAAGTTTCAAAGACTGCAACTGCTGGACATGTGGAGCAAGAGGACATATAGCTCCAAACTGCCTGCAGAAACGTGGTGAGTTAAGAAAATTTGAAACCACAAACGACATCTTAGACGCAGTCTACTATGGAGATTTGGTACCAATATACCAATTTGAGGATTTTCCTTCGGACGAAAGCGTCTGTGAAGAGGAGATAGAAATTGATTCGGATGGATCTTCAACCGAGTCAGAATAATTACAGTGAAGGAGATAGGCTTCATACCTCTGAAAGCCTGTCAGGATTTTTTTCCAGAATGACGGTGTCAAACAAAACTATGGAAAGAATCATGCATCAAGATTCCAACCTCAGTCCATACGATGGATTTAGAATAGGAGGGATCGGTAAAGTCCTCAACCAGATAGGACTAAACCAGAGAAAATATCACATAATCTACAAAGTAAGTTCAGGTGAGTTTGCTATTCCCATGGAATTTACTGGTAATGTGATGGAGATGCAGCTTATTCCTAAAGAAGAAATTCTTGAGGAATTAAGTAGGCTTAGAGAAGAAATAGCAATTACTATGAAATGGATCCACATAGGGACTATTGAAGTAGTAATAAAAGCAACTTTTAAGGAAGAAATTGATTCAAAAATACATTTATCAATAATGGATAGGAGAATCAATAACTTAAGAGATGGTTATCTTGGAACAATGATAGGTAATCTGTATGCAGGAAAATTGATGTTTGATATTCATCCTAGGATCGCATACAACCTAGCTGACCAAGATTTCAGTAGAGTCTTAACCCTTCATCAGGATTTTAAAAGAAAAGATCTAATGAAAGAAGGTAATAGACCATATTCTATAACTTATAAAATTGCGTATGCCCTTTCCAACACACATCATTCTGATTTATTCCTTAGGAAAGAGTATATCGAGATTCCCAGAATTTTCAAGGAATTCGCTAAGGTAATGGCACCAGATCCAATTAGGATACCTAGAATTAGGGGTGTTCAAACCGGTTAACCGAACCGAACCGAACCGAATTTTCGGTTAACCGAAAATTCGGTTCGCTATTTTAAAAAACCGAAAACCGAACCGAAACTGATCGGTTCGGTTTTGGTTTTAACCGGTTCAGTTCGGTTTTTTTCGGTTAATAACCGAAAAAAACCGATTTTCTATTAAAAAAAAATCATTCATTTTAATCCAAAATGCAAATTTAATTATTTAAGTTCAAACTTAATAGTACATGTAGCAAAAGTGAATAACAATACAACATTAATACGACTTTATCCCATGAATCAAGTCCGAAACAATCCAAAACAATGTAACATTGAGTGTTCGTTCAATGACATAATTGACACCATCAACATCGGTTCATCACTATAACACTATTAACTCTTCCTTCGTTAGTTGGGAGCCGGAACATGGGAATCCTGAGAATCTGTCTTTGATATTATAAATAAAAACAAAAAAAAAAAGTTATAAAACAAATGGCAAATAAAACTATAAAAGTATGAAAGTGAATGAAAAAAATATCTACTTGTACTCTATTATATTATAATATAATATAATATATAATATATAATATATAATATAAATTTAATATATAATATATGATATATATATAAATATAATATATAATATAAATATATAATAAAAAAAATATATTTTTTAAAAAATCGGTTTTCGGTTCGGTTCGGTTCACCGGAGCCAAGAAAAAAAACCGAACCGAAAACCGATTTTTTAAAAAAAAAAAACCGAAGACCGAACCGAATTTTTCGGTTCGGTTTCGGTCCGAACCGAATTTTCGGTTTGGTTCGGTTCGGCCGGTTTAACCGAATGTTGAACACCCCTACCTAGAATAGGATGTGTCGATATCGTTATTAAAGATCACCCAGTCTTAGATCGAACAATTAGTTCTAGGACTGAGTTTAATAGCAAGATGTCCTTTTCGGAAGATAGGATCATGAGCTATAAGGGAAAAGAGAATGACTTGTTAAAAGCTTTGACTCCTCAAGAAATTAGGGTAGATAATGTAAAACTTAGATGCCCTGAAGGATGGAAAGAAATACAAGTTATATTTGACATCACTAAGAAT
>JACGWL010000128.1:0-13412 GCA_034509725.1 Sesamum angolense
TTTTTTTTTCATTTCGGAAAATAAATTATTGTTTATTATGAAATCATGTATGCTCTATATATCTTTATATATGTATATGTGATTCTATTTGTAAGTAGACTGAATTATATACATTAGTATAATTGTATTTAATAATAAAATCATCGAAGAAAGACTGTCCGATTCTGGAGATCATGCTTCAATATGCTAAGGATTTGACGAAGGTCAACCTCACTAATCCCACGTGGCTTTTGCTGAAGAAGTGCACGATGGAGGAGACCGGGTTGCAGTAGAACTGCTTCACGTAGATGTGAAGCTTATATGTGAGACGGTGAGGGATAAACCTATTTTGCAACGACGTGACAAAACAATGAAATAAAAATGAGCACAAAAATAGCTTCTGTCTACCATAAATAATAGAAAATTGGACAAATCAAAAGAAAAAAATTCACCAAAATTTATGGGATATCTCGGAGATGGCCCAAAATTTATCCTAACCTTTTACGAAAGAAATGTATGAATGTCAGCTCATATTAAGTTATATTCCAAACTCGATATTGACATTTGAAGTTTTTTTTAAATTGAAGATTATGCCAAATCTTGTATTATATCATTCCAACAATATTTAGGTAGATTATGGAAAAATCTTTCACCCTCAAGTGCTAATTGTGTGCATGCAGTTGCAAAAATGTACATATGCATGATTGTGAACTATATGTTGCACAAACTAATTGTACTCAAAATTAGGAACTATGTGCAATTTCATATTTTCTTAAGGGGAAAATTTCAATTTTCATCTTACTTATGATTCTCAGCAACTTTTTAGTATTAATTTTTAGTCGATGGCAACAAATACATAACTGATGAGAAAATTAGAAATGACAAGAAAAGAACCAGAATATAGCATATAAAACAACAGCCCGTAGTTACTTTCTTGCACGAGATAAATTAATAATAAGATAAAGAGTGATTAAAGATATATAATGGGATTATTTAATAAAATGAGTTTGGTGTTTAGTACTTAAAGGTTTTGAACAATGGATAAAATAAGCCATGGCCGTACAAAACACCGTTCTGAACGGGGTTTCAAAATAATCCCTTTTAAAATTGTTAGAAGTTCACCCAATAGATTGTCTTGATTTTGGTTTATTAGAAATATTAACACTAATTCCAGTATATGTTATGGTATCGGCTACCCATTGCTATCAAATACATGATATAATCAACAGTACACTTATCATTGATATGATTCCAAAATACCGTTGCACGTCTAATTGAATTTAAGTTTTCATATGCACATGAATGAACCCTCGAATCCTCCGAACAAGTTAATGTTTAATGATTAATTATAATAAAAATAAAAGAAAAGGGACTTGGCTCCCGAATGCATGAAAAATGGACAATGTTTCACTAAATTTGGTATACAGGCCTTTTCTTTCCTTTTTTTGTGTGCCTGCTTAAATTGTGCTCCTTTTGTGTTATTGTACATGTTTTTCAAATTTTAATATTGGATGTATTAGAGAGAGAAGTAATGTGATAAATTGATATGTTTGGATTTATTATTGGAGATAATTTAAAATATATTGTACGTATGGTATTGTTTTTTTTTTTTTCATTTCGGAAAATAAATTATTGTTTATTATAAAATCGTGTTTGCTCTATATATCTTTATATATGTATATATGATTCTATTTGTAAGTAGACTGAATTATATACATTAGTATAATTGTATTTAATAATAAAATCATCGAAGAAAGACTGCTCGATTCTGGAGATCATGCTTCAATAGGCTAAGGATTTGACGTAGGTCAACCTCACTAATCCCACGTGGCTTTTGTTGAAGAAGTGCACGATGGAGGAGACCGGGTTGCAGTAGAACTGCTTCATGTAGATGTGAAGCTTATATGTGAGACGGTGAGGGAGAAACCTATTTAGCAACAACGTGACAAAACAATGAAACAAAAATGAGCAAAAAAATAGCTTCTGTCAACCTTAAATAATAGAAAATAGGACAAATCAAAAAGAAAAAAATTCACCAAAATTTATGGGACATCTCGGAGATGGCCCAAAAATTTATCCTACATTTGATACGAATGAAATGTATGAATGTTAGCTCATATTAAGTTATATTCAAAACTCGATATTGACATTTGAAGTTTTTAAATTGAAGATTATGTCAAATCTTGTATTATATCATTCCAACAATATTTAGGTAGATTATGGAAAAATCTTTTAACCTCAAGTGCTAATTGTGTGCATGCATTTGCAAAAATATGTACATATGCATGATAGTGAACTATATGTTGCACAAACTAATTGTACTCAAAATTAGGAACTATGTGCCATTTCATAATTCCCCAAATATATTTTCTTAAGGGGAAAATTTCAATTTTCATCTTACTTATGATTCTCAACAACTCTTTAGTATTAATTTTTAGTCAATGGCAATAAATATATAACGGATGAGAAAATTAGAAATGACAAGAAAAGAACCAGAATATAGCATATAACATGATTGTCTACAGTCAATCATATATATTGTAAGTCCTACGTCATTCCAGAATAAAATATTTTAATTGATCGCAATATATAATATACCTACGAAATAAATTATTTGATGGATCAATGATATGACAGACCAAAATATTTTCAATATACAATTGATTTTGTTCAATAACAAATTGATTGGGGAATTAAATTTAAATATGAGGGGTTTTTTGGAAAATATGACTAGAAGTGGAGGGTCATATGGAGAGAAAATTTTATTAAGGATTAAATGAGCCAATGGGGTTGGTTAATACCACCTAGTAGACTCTGATTATAATCACTCCCAAATCCTAATTTGTACCGGGCTTAGGTATATAATAACGGGTTGCATAAAATTAAACTAAACAAGATATTGTTAAGGATAGTTTAGGATATCAAACCTAATAAGTCTAAGTAAATGGGCCCTGAGTGTGGTGTTTAGTGCTTAAAGGTGCTGAACAATGGATAAAATAATCCACGACCGTTCCAAAAATCGTTCCAAATGGGATTTCGAAATAATCATTTTTAAAATTATAAGAAGTTCACGCAAAAGATTGTCTTGATTTTGGTTTATTAGAAATATTACCGCTAATTCCAGTATATGTTATGGTAACGACTATCCATTTCTATCAAATACATGATGTAATCAACAGTACACTTATCATTAATATGATTCCAAAATACCATTGCATGTCTAATTTAATTTAAGTTTTCATATGCACATGAATGAACCATCAAATCCTCCAAACAAGTTAATTTTAATGATTAATTATAATAAAACTAAAAGAAAGGGACTTGGCTCCTGAATGCATGAAAAATGGACAATGTTTCACTAAATTTGGTATATAGGCCTTTTCTTTCCTTTTTTTTGTGTGTCTGCTTAAATTGTGCTCCTTTTGTGTTATTGTACAAGTTTTTCAAATTTTAATATTGGATGTATTAGAGAGAGAAGTAATGAGAGAAATTGATATGTTTGGATTTATTATTGGAGATAATTTAAAAAATATTGTACGTATGGTATTGTTTTTTTTTTCATTTCGAAAAATAAATTATTGTTTATTATAAAATCATGTATGCTCTATATGTCTTTATATATGTATATGATTCTATTTGTAAGTAGACTGAATTATATACATTAGTATAATTGTATTTAATATAAAATCACCGAAGAAAGACTGTCCGATTCTGGAGATCATGCTTCAATATGCTAAGGATTTGACGAAGGTCAACCTCACTAATCCCACGTGGCTTTTGCTGAAGAAGTGCACGATGGAGAGACCGGATTGCAGTAGAACTGCTTCACGTAGATGTGAAGCTTATATGTGAGACGGGGAGGGAGAAACCTATTTCACAACGACGTGACAAAACAATGAAACAAAAATGAGCAAAAAACTAGCTTCAATCTACCTTAAATAATAGAAAATAGGACAAATCAAAAAGAAAAAAATTCACCAAAATTTATGGGATATCTCGGAGATGGCCCAAAAATTTATCCTAACATTTGATACGAATGAAATGTATGAATGTTAGCTCATATTAAGTTATATTCAAAACTCGATATTGACATTTGAAGTTTTTTTTTAAATTGAAGATTATGTCAAATCTTGTATTATATCATTCCAACAATATTTAGGTAGATTATGGAAAAATCTTTCAACCTCAAGTACTAATTGTGTGCATGCATTTGAAAAAAATATGTACATATGCATGATAGTGAACTATAAGTTGCACAAACTAATTGTACTCAAAATTAGGAACTATGTGCAATTTCACAATTCCCCAAATATATTTTCTTAAGGGGAAAATTTCAATTTTCATCTTACTTATGATTCTCAGCAACTGTTTAGTATTAATTTTTAGTCGATGGCAATAAATACATAACTGATGAGAAAATTAGAAATGACAAGAGAAGAACCAGAATATAGCATATAAAACAATAGCCCGTAGTTACTTTCTTGCACGAGATAAATTAATAATAAGATAAAGAGTGATTAAAGATATATAATGGGATTATTTAATAAAATGAGTTTGGTGTTTAGTACATAAAGGTGTTGAACAATGGATAAAATAAGCCACGGCCGTTCAGAACACCGTTCTGAACGGGGTTTCAAAATAATCCCTTTTAAAATTGTTAGAAGTTCACCCAATAAATTGTCTTGATTTTGGTTTATTAGAAATATTAACACTAATTCCAGTATATGTTATGGTAACGGCTACCCATTGCTATCAAATACATGATGTAATCAACAGTACACTTATCATTGATATGATTCCAAAATACCATTGCACGTCTAATTGAATTTAAGTTTTCATATGCACATGAATGAACCCTCAAATCCTCCAAACAAGTTAATTTTAATGATTAATTATAATAAAAATAAAAGAAAGGGACTTGGCTCCCGAATGCATGAAAAATGGACAATGTTTCACAAAATTTGGTATATAGGCCTTTTCTTTCCTTTTTTTGTGTGTCTGCTTAAATTGTGCTCCTTTTAGGTTATAGTACATGTTTTTCAAATTTTAATATTGGATGTATTAGAGAGAGAAGTAATGAGATAAATTGATATGTTTGGATTTATTAATGGAGATAATTTAAAATATATTGTACGTATGGTATTGTTTTTTTTTTTCATTTCGGAAAATAAATTATTGTTTATTATAAAAATCATGTATTCTATATGTCTTTATATATATATATATATATATATATATATATGATTCTATTTGTAAGTAGACTGAATTATATACATTAGTATAATTGTATTTAATATAAAATCATCGAAGAAAGACTGTACGATTCTGGAGATCATGCTTCAATATGCTAAGGATTTCACGAAGGTCAAACTCACTAATCCCACGTGGCTTTTGCTGAAGAAGTGCACGATGGGAGAGACCGGTTGCACTAGAACTGCTTCACGTGGATGTGAAGCTTATATGTGAGGCGGGAGGGAGAAATCTATTTTGCAACGACGTGACAAAATAATGATACAAAAAAGAGCAACAAAATAGCTTCAGTCCACCTTAAATAATAGAAAATAGGACAAATCAAAAATAAAAAATTCACCAAAATTTATGGGACATCTCGGAGATGGCCCAAAAAATTTATCCCAACATTTGATACGAATGAAATGTATGAATGTTAGCGCATATTAAGTTATATTCAAAACTCGATATTGACATTTGAAGTTTTTTGAAATGGAAGATTATGTCAAATCTTATATTATATCATTCCAACAATATTTAGGTAGATTATGGAAAAATATTTCAACCTCAAGTGCTAATTCTGTGCATGCATTTGCAAGAATATGTACATATGCATGATAGTGAACTATAAGTTGCACAAACTAATTGTACTCAAAATTAGGAACTATGTGCAATTTCACAATTCCCCAAATATATTTTCTTAAGGGGAAAATTTCAATTTTCATCTTACTTATGATTCTCAACAACTGTTTTGTATTAATTTTTAGTTGATGGCAATAAATACATAACTGATAAGAAATTTAGAAATGACAAGAAAAGAACCAGAATATAGCATATAAAACAACAGCCCGTAGTTACTTTCTTCCACGAGATATATTAATAATAAGATAAAGAGTGATTAAAGATATATAATGGGATTATTTAATAAAATGAGTTTGGTGTTTAGTACATAAAGGTGTTGAACAATGGATAAAATAAGCCATGGCCGTTCAGAATACCGTTCTGAACGGGGTTTCAAAATAATCCCTTTTAAAATTGTTAGAAGTTCACCCAATAGATTGTCTTGATTTTGGTTTATTAGAAATATTAACACTAATTCCAGTATATGTTATGGTAACGGCTACCCATTGCTATCAAATACATGATGTAATCAACAGTACACTTATCATTGATATGATTCCAAAATACCGTTGCACGTCTAATTGGATTTAAGTTTTCATATGCACATGAATGAACCCTCAAATCCTCCAAACAAGTTAATGTTTAATGATTAATTATAATAAAAATAAAAGAAAGGGACTTGGCTCCCGAATGCATGAAAAATGGACATTGTTTCACAAAATTTGGTATATAGGCCTTTTCTTTCCTTTTTTTGTGTGTCTGCTTAAATTGTGCTCCTTTTGTGTTATTGTACATGTTTTTCAAATTTTAATATTGGATGTATTAGACAGAGAAGTAATGAGATAAATTGATATGTTTGGATTTGTAATTGGAGATAATTTAAAATATATTGTACGTATGGTATTGGTTTTTTTTTTTCATTTTGGAAAATAAATTATTGTTTATTATAAAATCATGTATGCTCTATATGTCTTTATATATGTATATATGATTCTATTTGTAAGTAGACTGAAATATATACATTAGTATAATTGTATTTAATATAAAATCATCGAAGAAAAACTGTCCGATTCTGGAGATCATGCATCCATATGCTAAGGATTTGACGAAGGTCAAACTCACTAATCCCACGTGGCTTTTGCTGAAGAAGTGCTAGATGGAAGGGACCGGGTTGCAGTAGAACTGCTTCACGTAGATGTGAAGCTTATATGTGAGACGGGGAGGGAGAAACCTATTTTGTAACTACGCGACAAAACAATGAAAAAAAATTAGCAAAAAAGTAGCTTCAATCTACCTTAAATCATAGAAAATAGGACAAAACAAAAAGAAAAAAATTCACCAAAATTTACGGGACATCTTGGAGATGGCCCAAAAATTTATCCTAACATTTGATACGAATGAAATGTATGAATGTTAGCTCATATTAAGTTATATTCAAAACTCGATATTGACATTTGAAGTTTTTAAATTGAAGATTATGTCAAATCTTGTATTATATCATTCCAACAATATTTAGGTAGATTATGGAAAAATCTTTTAACCTCAAGTGCTAATTGTGTGCATGCATTTGCAAAAATATGTACATATGCATGATAGTGAACTATATGTTGCACAAACTAATTGTACTCAAATTAGGAACTATGTGCCATTTCATAATTCCCCAAATATATTTTCTTAAGGGGAAAATTTCAATTTTCATCTTACTTATGATTCTCAACAACTCTTTAGTATTAATTTTTAGTCAATGGCAATAAATATATAACGGATGAGAAAATTAGAAATGACAAGAAAAGAACCAGAATATAGCATATAAAACAACAGCCCGTAGTTACTTTCTTGCACGAGATAAATTAATAATAAGATAAAGAGTGGTTAAAGATATATAATGGGATTATTTAATAAAATGAGGGCCCCTTTACTTACTTGGATAGGATTACTTTAGGATAGATAAAATTGTGATTGAAATGAGGATTAGCGATGTGCTTATTATACAATATTGTGTTTACAATGTTTGATTAAAATTATCCTAATGTGTTGATTGTTTAGTCTTATATTTACTAACACATTTTCTATTCATGGTAAATATAATAAATGACAATAATACCCCATGCACCCGTCAATATCGCTATTATTTTCAAAAATCAGTCAACATAATTGTCTTTTTTTTTTTTTTTTTAAAAAAATTTCCTAAGATGTAATTGGCTTTAAAATAAATTATTATATAACATGATTGTCTACAGTCAATCATATATATTGTAAGTCCTACGTCATTCCAGAATAAAATATTTTAATTGATCGCAATATATAATATACCTACGAAATAAATTATTTGATGGATCAATGATATGACAGACCAAAATATTTTCAATATACAATTGATTTTGTTCAATAACAAATTGATTGGGGAATTAAATTTAAATATGAGGGGTTTTTTGGAAAATATGACTAGAAGTGGAGGGTCATATGGAGAGAAAATTTTATTAAGGATTAAATGAGCCAATGGGTTGGTTAATACCACCTAGTAGACTTTGATTATAATCACTCCCAAATCCTAATTTGTACCGGGCTTAGGTATATAATAACGGGTTGCATAAAATTAAACTAAACAAGATATTGTTAAGGATAGTTTAGGATATCAAACCTAATAAGTCTAAGTAAATGGGCCCTGAGTGTGGTGTTTAGTGCTTAAAGGTGCTGAACAATGGATAAAATAATCCACGACCGTTCCAAAAATCGTTCCAAACGGGATTTCGAAATAATCATTTTTAAAATTATAAGAAGTTCACGCAAAAGATTGTCTTGATTTTGGTTTATTAGAAATATTACCGCTAATTCCAGTATATGTTATGGTAACGACTATCCATTTCTATCAAATACATGATGTAATCAACAGTACACTTATCATTAATATGATTCCAAAATACCATTGCATGTCTAATTTAATTTAAGTTTTCATATGCACATGAATGAACCATCAAATCCTCCAAACAAGTTAATTTTAATGATTAATTATAATAAAACTAAAGAAAGGGACTTGGCTCCTGAATGCATGAAAAATGGACAATGTTTCACTAAATTTGGTATATAGGCCTTTTCTTTCCTTTTTTTTGTGTGTGTCTGCTTAAATTGTGCTCCTTTTGTGTTATTGTACATGTTTTTCAAATTTTAATATTGGATGTATTAGAGAGAGAAGTAATGAGAGAAATTGATATGTTTGGATTTATTATTGGAGATAATTTAAAAAATATTGTACGTATGGTATTTTTTTTTTCATTTCGGAAAATAAATTATTGTTTATTATAAAATCATGTATGCTCTATATGTCTTTATATATATATATATATATATATATATATATTATATTCTATTTGTAAGTAGACTGAATTATATACATTAGTATAATTGTATTTAATATAAAATCATCGAAGAAAGACTGTACGATTCTGGAGATCATGCTTCAATATGCTAAGGATTTCACGAAGGTCAAACTCACTAATCCCACGTGGCTTTTGCTGAAGAAGTGCACGATGGGAGAGACCGGGTTGCACTAGAACTGCTTCACGTGGATGTGAAGCTTATATGTGAGGCGGGGAGGGAGAAATCTATTTTGCAACGACGTGACAAAATAATGATACAAAAAAGAGCAACAAAATAGCTTCAGTCCACCTTAAATAATAGAAAATAGGACAAATCAAAAATAAAAAAATTCACCAAAATTTATGGGACATCTCGGAGATGGCCCAAAAATTTATCCCAACATTTGATACGAATGAAATGTATGAATGTTAGCTCATATTAAGTTATATTCAAAACTCGATATTGACATTTGAAGTTTTTTGAAATGGAAGATTATGTCAAATCTTATATTATATCATTCCAACAATATTTAGGTAGATTATGGAAAAATATTTCAACCTCAAGTGCTAATTGTGTGCATGCATTTGCAAGAATATGTACATATGCATGATAGTGAACTATAAGTTGCACAAACTAATTGTACTCAAAATTAGGAACTATGTGCAATTTCACAATTCCCCAAATATATTTTCTTAAGGGGAAAATTTCAATTTTCATCTTACTTTTGATTCTCAGCAACTGTTTTGTATTAATTTTTAGTTGATGGCAATAAATACATAACTGAAAAGAAATTTAGAAATGACAAAAAAAGAACCAGAATATAGCATATAAAACAACAGCCCGTAGTTACTTTCTTCCACGAGATATATTAATAATAAGATAAAGAGTGATTAAAGATATATAATGGGATTATTTAATAAAATGAGTTTGGTGTTTAGTACATAAAGGTGTTGAACAATGGATAAAATAAACCATGGCCGTTCAGAATACCGTTCTGAACGGGGTTTCAATATAATCCCTTTTAAAATTGTTAGAAGTTCACCCAATAGATTGTCTTGATTTTGGTTTATTAGAAATATTAACACTAATTCCAGTATATGTTATGGTAACGGCTACCCATTGCTATCAAATACATGATGTAATCAACAGTACACTTATCATTGATATGATTCCAAAATACCGTTGCACGTCTAATTGGATTTAAGTTTTCATATGCACATGAATGAACCCTCAAATCCTCCAAACAAGTTAATGTTTAATGATTAATTATAATAAAAATAAAAGAAAGGGACTTGGCTCCCGAATGCATGAAAAATGGACAATGTTTCACAAAATTTGGTATATAGGCCTTTTCTTTCCTTTTTTTGTGTGTCTGCTTAAACTGTGCTCCTTTTGTGTTATTGTACATGTTTTTCAAATTTTAATATTAGATGTATTAGAGACAGAAGTAATGAGATAAATTGATATGTTTGGATTTTTAATTGGAGATAATTTAAAATATATTGTACGTATGGTATTGGTTTTTTTTTTCATTTTGGAAAATAAATTATTGTTTATTATAAAATCATGTATGCTCTATATGTCTTTATATATGTATATATGATTATTTGTAAGTAGACTGAAATATATACATTAGTATAATTGTATTTAATATAAAATCATCGAAGAAAAACTGTCCGATTCTGGAGATCATGCATCCATATGCTAAGGATTTGACGAAGGTCAAACTCACTAATCCCACGTGGCTTTTGCTGAAGAAGTGCAAGATGGAAGGGACTGGGTTGCAGTAGAACTGCTTCACGTAGATGTGAAGCTTATATGTGAGACGGGGAGGGAGAAACCTATTTTGTAACTACGCGACAAAACAATGAAAAAAAATTAGCAAAAAAGTAGCTTCAATCTACCTTAAATAATAGAAAATAGGACAAAACAAAAGAAAAAAATTCACCAAAATTTACGGGACATCTTGGAGATGGCCCAAAAATTTATCCTAACATTTGATACGAATGAAATGTATGAATGTTAGCTCATATTTAGTTATATTCAAAACTCGATATTGACATGTGAAATTTTTTTAAACTGAAGATTATGTCAAATCTTGTATTATATCATTCCAACAATAATTAGGTAGATTATGGAAAAATCTTTCAACCTCAAGTGCTAATTGTGTGCATGCATTTGCTAAAATATGTACGTATGCATGATAGTGGACTATATATTGCACAAACTAATTGTATTTAAAATTAGGAACTATGTGCAATTTCATAATTCCCAAAATATAATTTCTTAAGGGAAAATTTCAGTTCGCCTCTTACATATGATGCTCAACATCTGTTTATTATTAATTTATAGTTGATGGCAATAAATATATAACTGATGAGAAAATTCGAAATGACAAGAAAAAGAACCAAAATATATAGCATATAAAACCACAGCCCGTAGTTACTTTCTTGCACGAGATAAATTAATAATAAGATAAAGAGTGATTAAAGTTATATAATGGGATTATTTAATAAAATGAGTGTGGTGTTTAGTACTTAAAGGTGTTAAACAATGGATGAAATAAGCCATGGCCGTTCGAAAAACCGTTCCAAACGGGGTTTCAAAATAATCGTTTTCAAAATTGTTAGAAGTTCACCCAATAGATTGTCTTGATTTTGGTTTATTAGAAATATTAACATTAATTCCAGTATATGTTATGATAATGGCTAGCCATTACTATCAAATACATGATGTAATCAACAGTACACTTATCATTAATATGATTCCACAATACCACTGAACGTATAATTGAATTTAAATTTTCGTATGCACATGAATGAACCATCAAATCCTCCAAACAAGTTAATGTTTAATGTTTAATTATAATAAAAATAAAAGAAAGGGACTAGTCTCCCGAATGCATGAAAACTGGACAATGTTTCACTAAATTTGGCATATAGGCCTTTTCTTTCCTTTTTTTGTGCATGTGCTTAATTTGTGCTCCTCTTGTGTTATTGTACATGTTTTTCAAATTCTAATATTTGATGTATTAGAGAGAGAAATATAGAGATAAATTGATACGTTTGGATTTATTATTGGAGATGACTTAAAATAATTTAAAGTATATTGTACGTATGGTATTGTTAATGTTTATTATAAAACCATGTATCCTCTATATGTCTTTATATATGTATATATGATTCTATTTGTAAGTAGATTGAATTATATACATTAGTATTATTGTATTTAATATGAAATCATCGAAGAAAGACTGTCTGATTCTGGAGATCATGCTTCATTATGCTAAGGATTTGACGAAGGTCAACCTCACCAATCCCACGTGGCTTTTGCTGATGAAGTGCACGATGGAGAAGACCGGGTTGCAGTAGAACTGCTTCACGTTGATGTGAAGCTTATATGTGAGACAGTGAGGGAGAAACGTATTTTGCAACTACGCGACAAAACAATGAAAAAAAATGAGCAAAAAAGTAGCTTCAATCTACCTTAAATAATAGAAAATAGGACAAAACAAAAGAAAAAAATTCACCAAAATTTATGGAACATCTTGGAGATGGCCCAAAAATTTATCCTAACATTTGATACGAATGAAATGTATGAATGTTAGCTCATATTAAGTTATATTCAAAATTCGATATTGGCATGTGAAGTTTTTTTAAATTGAAGATTATGACAAATCTTGTATTATATCATTCTAACAATATTTAGGTAGATTATGGAAAAATCTTTCTGTTAGAATGGATGACCAAAAGCCAATTGGATTGGTTGTTTTCGTACGACAATCTTTATCAAATAATATTTAATTGATGAATACGATAAGAATTCATCAAGATAGCAATATGTTTCGTTGAGCTTACCACTGATATTGAATAGGGTTTCAATGTTACAACGAAATGCCCACGGATCGAAAGGTTAACCCGTGGAATTGGGCTGCGCATAAGTTTGGCAGCTATGAAACCAATGCCTAAGGGTCGGTTTGAAACGTTCCAAGTTGAGGACCTCGAGATTGGGTATCGAGGATTCTATGGAGACTTGCACTAAGTACTGCAGCTGTGTTTCGTCGGCAGGAGACGTAGGTCGTCTGTGCAGTTTTAGTGGGTTAGTTGGCAAGGTAGTCAACTGATTGAAGTGACTCGCGGGAATCGTCATATGGAAGCCTCTTAAGGCTTGATCGGTATGACTGGATTCCCAGTTCGATAGAACGAGAATTAGTCCTCTGACTTGAG
>JACGWL010000129.1:0-29950 GCA_034509725.1 Sesamum angolense
AAAATTCATATCTTGCTTTTACTATCGAACAAACATGCTTAAAGTAGAATATCCACCATTAACAGATAGCAGTATAATCATGGACTGTCTTCAGTAACCTAAAATTAAATTTTTATACAATACCATTGTTTAATAAAGCGACATTCTAGAGATGGAGGTGAACAAAAGATTCTTCTATATTTTCTTCTCTTTCATAAGAATTTGTTTTCAGAATGGAGATGCTTACAACTAAATAACCACGTGCTTAGGGAGTTACTGCCCTACCATCAATGCGAATGATTCTTTAGAGCATAGAAGTTTGATGTCTTTTCTGGAGTTTTATAATTGTAAAAAAAAATAACCAATCTTCTATTTGTATTGTCAAAAGACGTATCGGATGGCCTTCATAGATCTACTTTGTAATTATTAAACAGTTTAGAACTGTTACATCTCGGGCTATCGACTTGAAACACGTCTTATCACTTCATGTCTTCTTATAAGGAACATCTATAGCTGAGACCTGAGGGGGTTCGAGACTGAATCAAACATGTTTAATGATTTCTGGTTCAATTCAAGAAAATAAATTTATCTGTTTTGATAGGTAGGAGGTTCCATGAATTTTTGGGCGAAGTTTTCATTATATTTATTGACCAAACATAAAGATTAATTGAATCTTCTTGACACTTTTACATCGAGGATCATATAATTCATTCAGTATAGTTTCAGCCCTCCTTTACTACTTAAGTGATCTTTCGAACTTTTTATCAATAAGTTTCATAAATCTAAAATTATAACCAAACTATATGTGGATATAACTCCAGGATATTGGGTTAAACCAATAAATAAACGTAAGCTATTTGTTTATTTAAAACAAACAATAATATGCTTAGTAGTCACCCTGGAGGAACCGGAGTAATTCTATCATCTGTCCATTGTCCGGACATAGCAACATTTCATTTAATTTATTATCTTTCTGAGTTAGAATTTCTATGATACCTTCTCCTTGGCTTACTGAGGACGGTATAACTTTCCCTTCTGCTCAGGTTAGATGACTCTCTAGAGGTGTCAATTGGCGATCTTCACTAGAGAAGCGAGCGAGAGAGAGAAGCAGGGAGCAGGCAGATTCCTAAATTCTTTAAATAGCCTTTAAGTACAATCTGTTCTTGCACTTAGAATAGCTACCTACAAGAGCATAATTTAGATATGAACCATTGAGGTATATTAGGAATGGCATTGGGAAAATGGGTACACAGAAAATTCTCATGCACTAATTCAGCATTAGCTATAATTAAACTTTGAAAACTAAGTTTTTCAATAATACATGTCAAATTGCCACATAAACGAACTAATATATTATCAATAGCAATTCAATCCGTTCGGAAACCAAAACAAAAAGAAACATTGGGCATACTCATAAAATCTGAGCTTTCTCGAAGCAGGTGCTCCTCTGGAATCGAATAACAACAACAAACGACTTACTTCTGAGAGTACTAAGAACATAGATAAATTATGAAACACCGCATTTCGTAAGCAATTCACTCTCAAATATTGTCATTGGAGAGATTCTCACACTTAGAAAGAAGAAACTCAAACCGGCACCTTCATCGATGCACCATATTTGAACTTTCTCTTTGCGAAGGGGAAGATAAAAGGTAGTAGCGCACTCATTCCACAAAACTAGACGGCGCCATAAAATTTTGGAGGCAACATATTAATCAGGGTTTTAAAAAACAAAACATCAAGATAATTATTACAAAATAAAGCACAACAATAGATTAAAATAGGTAAGGTGATTATCGCTATTTTTATCCCTGAAATTATTCCCTTCCAAAATAACTGACAATTGACTAAATTCCAAAGAAATCTCGCACGTAGAAATACTTACCTGAATTAAATTTTCTATAGACAGTTACTCGAAACTTTCATTAACTCGAATTAAAATGCTAATCTGACTAAAAAATTTGATGATTAAAAGTGGATTCGCACTTGGATTCTTGAAGATATTTAATATATAACAATAATCGACAGATTATGCAAAACCCAGAATAAATGCTATAATTTGGCACATCCTTTGATAAAACTCAATATTGCCTTGAATGCCTTGAAAATTCTGAGCTTAAAATCGCGTAAGAGAATATTCAATTTTTTCTTTGGCTGCTCTCTCCAAGCTCTTTGTAAAGTGTAAGAACTCCCTTATATAGGTGTCAAGAGTAAGTTGATAAACCACCATTTATCCTCATATATAAGAAAAACATATATTGAATGAGATGATTGCAATTGACATACTCTTAAATAAAGTGCCTACAGCATGCTCTAAGGCCTCATTACGGAATCTTGACTGGAAATATCATATATTGTAAATCATAACCTTCTCATGATTGATGACAAAATAGATAAATTCATATACTATTAATACCGAAATAATTATAAATCAAAATATAAATAAAAATAATTGAATAAATAAATATAATATGACTATTTTCATTAATAATGGGTAAAATAATCTACAAAGCGATACAAAAGCATTTTCACAGGCTTTACCCGCACCCGCCACCTATTCCTTGGTCGCAAGCCTACTTCACGCATTTTGGATAAAATTGGGTATAATGAAGATCTCCATTGCCCTAGTGGATAACAATTGCTTATGGTGTAGGCCAACTTACTATCGCACATCTAGACTAAACCAAAAACCTAAAGTGGACTTACATTCATATCAGGACTACAAGGTAAATGTAAATACCCATTTCCTTGTTTTTTATATATTTTTCTCAACTATTGGCTCGAAAAAATAAATAAGGGGTTAATTCCATGAAAGATCCCCAATGCCAACAAGCTATAATCCTAGGTTATGAAAAATAAGTGCTTCAAATAAAAGCAAATGGAAAAAAAAAAAATACATGAAGCTACGCAACCAAGTGTAGCCTCCAAATAATCCTAAACACTAAGCAATTCAAAAGTATTCAAAAGGTGCCATTAGATACAAACACAATTTATTTGTTGCCATTTTCACGTCGATTTATTTTCCAAGTGAATTCAAAAAACTATCAGAAGTCCTGCAATCATGTTCATTCCTTCTACTCTTTCCTAACGGCTTTGTGCTTAAACCGTAATTGGTAGTAATCTGCCCCATGATAACTAAGTGTTTTTCTGAACTGTGTAATACTGTATGGAGCACCAAGCATAAGAGATGCCGAAATTACCCTTATGCACAGGGATTCCAACACTTCAGCCCATCTACAGTAAATAGCCTTGGTTACTGGGAGGACTCAAAGAGTAGATATGGATTTGCACCATAAGGCTGAGCCATTCCAAATTGTAAGGTGACAAAGCTCACATAGTGGGACAACATGATAAAGATAGTGTCAAACTATAGTAAACAAACAAAGGAAAAACATTGAACGGATAGAAAATTGGCGAATTGATCCACGACATTTCGCGCATGTACCACTTTTTGCCTTGTCTTTCTCTAAAACAAAACAAACCAATAAAAACAACTAAAAAACAAAATAAAAAAAAGAAAAAGAACACTAAACATTCACATGTAATTCACTAATTGTGTCGGCATTTCTTCAGTTGGCAAGAAAATAACCAGCCGTAAATTGTACATAGCGTCACGTTCCCCAGACACGGTGCTCCCACAACGCTATATTCTTAAAACGTGTACCTCTTTAGAAACACCTGAGCAAGGTTATTAATTTTTAAAGATCCCCCCGTCAATAAAAACAGTGCCGATTGAATCTAGCTGCATTCCTCACCTTTTCGGGAATTTCCCTCTTCAGGCCATCAGACCACGTGTCCCCAATCTTTTTATGGGAATCGCTTGAAATCCCAGACCCTTAGACTGTTAAGGTGTTGTAAGAAGGCATGTTGCACGCGCTTTGATTTTTAAGGTAAATCGATCTAAATCTCTCTAGGATTTGAACAATTGGAAACTTCAAATACGTACAATACTTCTCAACGGTCCGTACTGTCTTAACTTTTGAACTAATCAACTAAAGTCGAGCCCCACGAAGTCCTGCCCCTACGATACTATCCTCATATCTACCACATTCGTATCACTCCATTTGAAGCAAAAACAGGTTCCACAGCTAGATTTCGTTGATCAGCCAAGATAAAGGACCACATGGTTCCTCACAAAAAAACACGTTAATCACGTGATCACAGTTAGAACTGGATAAAGAAATAATCGAAAATAAAGAAAAAATAAATGAGAATATAAAATTTAAGATAATATCAATCAGAAGAGATGCTGAGTCATGTAAAAAAGAAAAAATCTGAAAGTCTGAAGATAATCTTGCGAACCAAAATCTTATTAAGAAGGATCCATCCGATTGGTCTGACCTCTCATCCGGAGGAAAAGGAAGGTAGGAAACCATTATCTACCTTTGACATACTTCTGGTTACGGAGACACCTTGTTGCTTGAGGTACCTCTTGTCGCGTAGCGAGTACAACCGCCAAGATCGAAGGCTTAGGAAATCCCTTGATCTGCATCCTCCAGGTTAGGCGAGTAGTAGACTTGAAACATCCCAACTATATGCCCACGTGGAACGACATGGACTTTGAAAGTATCCTAATGGGTTTCTCTTGCCCTGAGCCTAAAGGTGTCTTTTGGTTTATGTCTACTTTCCTGCTCAATGGGCCTTGTTGTGGCGCATAATAACCTGAACCGTATTCTCCTTGGTTGCCCTTCTTTTACCATAGTACATAATATAATAAAAATAAAGCGAACAACCTACACAAACGCAAACAATACACGCCCAATGTGAATAAAAAACCTTTACGAATAATACTTACAAAATTTCAAAATTCATAAGAAATTATTTATGTGTATATTATAATTAATTACGATAAAAATTCTAAAAAATACTAAAGTATTAACAATATTAATATGTAAAAACAGTTACACGACGGCCTATATAAAAAAAAGAAACTCAATTCATTAAAAACAAGTACTTACACCGCACACATCAAATTTCAAAATAAAAGTACCTATTTCAACCACCCTATTAAATTATCTTTTCACTAATAGAAATTAACAATAATTATAAAATCGAAAACCATAATTAGTTTATTAACTAAATTGCTAAATATGTGAATATAAATTCATCAAATATAATAAAGAAAAATTAAATATATAATAAAATGAACTGTCACAATAGTAATTTTTTAAAAAAAAACCTATCTAATACCTCAAAACTCCATTTTCCTAATTTAATTCTATTCCCATGGCACAATCACTTTCCGGTTTCCACTTCGCAAACCATTTCACTCGCATCAAAACCCCACCTCCAAAGGCCAAATCCTCGACTCCCATCAATGGCGCTCTCCTCCTCCCCCTCACCCCACCCCATACAAATCCACAAACTCCCCCAGTTCACATACATCGACGCCCTCCGCTGGATGCCCCATCTCTCCACCTTCACCCCAACACTTCCCCCACCTACGACTCATACCTCCACCCCTTCCTCCAAACCCTCACTTTCTCCCTTCCAAGCGGCCCCTTCTCACCCCTCAAGCTTCTGTCTGCCCTTCAAGAATCACCTCTTGAGAATCTCCCCCTCGCCGTTAACTCCCTCTAAGCCCATCTTGCCGCTGCGGCTTTTCCGGTTCGTTATCTTCTATTCAGCTGATTGGTGAATGGGTCTTTGAATCTGAGTTCTCGGTTGCCTGAGAAGGGTTTCATTTGGGCCCAGTTCGGGATTGATTTGAATGAACAACGGGTCGGAGTGTGTGAGGTGGGAATGAGGTCAAACCTGGTCAGTCTTTCGCCAAGAGTGTTTAAAGGGTTTTTGATAGTAATGGATTGGTCCGTATAGTTCTGTTAGGGCTTCGCCTTGGATTTGACGGTGCATTCGGTTTGGACTTCATTGGTGGGATCAGCGGAAGCCGGCGACCGGTGGCTTTGTTTAAGACAATTGTAATGCATTAACCAAAATTGTTTTTCAAAAAAATACTTGTGCTTTCTTAGTAGAAATTGCTTACTTAATACATTGTTCTGTATTCATTGATCTTGTGTTGCACTTTGAAATTCTACAATCAATCAATTTAATTTCTAACCTTTCCCCCCCCCCCCCAAGTAATTAATTCCGAAAACAATTGCCTCTATACAGTATGTTTCTTCAGAGATGGTGATAAACGCCAGAGAAGCCTTTTCCCAGATGTGGCTTTACAAGTATTTTTCATATCATGTCGGGCTTCATGATATATCATATTTAATGAATGATCACAGGGTTGCTTAGGAGGAATTCATTCTGAATAGTCTGTGGTTGAACAGTAAAAGGAAAAAAAAATTCTGAATCAGTTGTATAAGGCAGCAGGCTGAACTTGTACCGCTGACATTGCTACTGGTCTCTCATTAGTGAAAATGTGAAATGAGTAGGGATTTTCAGTAACTGGAGGTGCCTTTTGTAGTGGGATTGTATAATGGGTAATGGTCGCAAATATATTATGGTGTAGAGTGATTAAAAATGTGAGCTGCATAATGTGTTGCAAGCAAATAGTTTATGTCAACCATTTTACTGACTTTTTTAAAATTTTAAATTTAAACAAATGTGAAAAAAAAAAAGATGCGGTAGTGACACATTGCTTGAAAAGAGCACGTGATGGATCTTCTTTCTATTTGCTCTCGTGAGTTGGGTTTCCAGAAGCAAGGTTGCTCGAGTCTCGACCTAATCTTATTAGGAGTCATGTGTCTCTAATCTCGAGCATGAATGAATTTTCAGCATCTATAGGCATTCTGGATGCAAAGAATTCTCTCAAATGTGTACTTAGTTGACCAACCATTATTATTCAACTTGTCTTGCTTTATTCTTTATCTTGGGTTAAAGTCATGACTCCTTTATCTTCTTAAAAAGATACAAGAAACAAATAATTCAACTTGTCTTTTTATTCTTTTCTTGGGTTAAATCATGACTCTTATCTCTTAAGAAAGAACAAAACAACTACAATAGGCATGATCCAGTAGATAGGAAAGACCCTACAGAAATTCCTAAGACAGTGGTTTATTGAAGGTCCTTGTGTTTGGTTACACTTCCTTCCAAGGATTAATGTACTATATTTTGCTGAAATATGTTTTCCATGATGATATAACAGGACAGGAGGAACTGCTTCTGGTATTGTTCATGCAATTGATATACATCCATCACGAAAACACACTTGCCTTGTAAGAGCTTGTGTATCTTGTTAGTTTGTTTCTGTTAAAAATAAAACGTCCTTACGGACGGTGGTAATATTTAATGTGGAAGGTTATTGTTGTCATCTTGCCTGTTTTCATACTGGGTTCTTCCCTTGTTCCCGAGTTCCACATTCTGCGTGGTTGGTGACATAATGTGGCTGAACGAGTTCAGCCTTTAGGATGTGGCCGATGTGATGTGGTCCTATATACTGCTGGGAAAAAGAAATTGCCTAAAAGTCTTGGAAACGAATATATAGAGATTTTCAAGTCTTTCATGCTTGGGTCTCAAGTTCTGGCCTTTAGTTTTGCTTCTATTATTGTGTTTGAAGGCAGGAGGCTCTTCTGGTACACTGTTTGCATGGGATATTCGTTGGCCAAAACAGCCTGTTATACTGTCTGGGGTTGGTGTTGCACCTGCAAATTCACTTGTAAAAGTGACATATGGGAAGGTCCAGTGACAAACTAACACATTCTTCCAAGATCATTAACTCGTCATCATCTAGGATTCTACCTGCTATGATTTGTTCAGAGGATGGAATACTCGGTGTGATTGAGCAAGGTACTTTCACATACTTACCACCCTATGATTAAGAACTTTTATTTTAACCTGATGTTAGTCTGAAGATACAGCATGTGAAAGATGTCTTTGATGGTTGAAGACTGATGATCTGTTTCAACTCAATTAGGTGAAGAACCAATAGAACTTTTGGCTGAACCTTGTGCAATAAATAACTTTGATATCAACAGACAAAATCCATCGGTGCGTAAAAAATCTTACCATCTCACAAACCTGAGACTCATTCTCTTACCCGTTACCACGTGCTCGACTTTTTACTCCAATTTCATTTTTTTTCTTCTTTTTCTTTTGTTCTACACCTTGCAGGACGTGATCTGCAGTTTGGAGTGGGAATCAATAGCCATCTTAACGAGGCTATACCTTAACTGATGGAGGTAGGCATTGAGATGGAGGAAGGAACAGCATCCATGCAGTCTTGCTCAAATTCAGACTTAAAAGTAACTATACTGCGTTGCTACATAAAAAGCCATCGTAAGTACGAATCGGAAGATACTTAACTGGAAATGAGGCAGTAGCACCATATCTTGATCTGTATGATTATCATTAGGTTGTTAGACATTTTGCCCTTCACATTCTCCTTGGTGGCAGGGACAAATTAGATCAAGTGTTGGCTGTACAACTACTGCAGTTTCTCTTATATTGGGTTCCTCTGTCTATTAAAATCCATACTGGACATATTTTTACGGGCAATATCTAATCTTTTTTCAGTACAAGTGATGGTTAGAACATCGTAGATTGTTCCAAAACCTTGAAAACATTCTAACTTCTCTTTTTTTACCTTGAATTGGACCATTAGAAAAGATTTGATGAACATATCTTCTTATTCTTAAAAAAGATTGCTTACTTTTTCTTATATTGTCGTTTTGAATGAATTTTTTCACTTCTGATCTCCTTAACAATTCGATTATTTTTCACTTTTCTAATAAAATTTTTACTCTTCTCAATAAAAATCGTAAGTAATGTGTTTTTCATTGCCTACAATAACCCTTTCTCCATTCATATCCTCACGAGTTTGTTTGTTTTTGGAAAAATATTTCCCATTTCAAGAAAATATATCTCAAATATAATTTTACTAGTTAGTAAGAAAAATAACATCAATAATGGTTCTTATTTGATCTTTTATTTAACACATTATACGCATCACATCAATTACCATAAGTTTTTATCGTGCAACCAATCACATACTCAATGAAGAATTGTATCTCAATTTTTTCTCATTGAGATGATATAAAATGAAATGAGACGTGAAGCAATCTCAGATATCCCAAATATAAAAAGTGTGAATAATGTTAATAGTAAAATCCCAGTGGATGTGTTTGTATTTATCTTATTTTATTTATTATAATATTAATCTTTATTACATTAATGTATATCTATTTATACTATTATAAAAAAAATTATCGTACCAATTTTTAAATATTTAAATATCCTTTATTTCATTTCTGTCCTTTAAAAGAATTTGATCAAATTAGTAATTTTAATATTTTAATAATCACACAAATTATATATATATATATATATATATATATATATATATATATATATATACACATATATATTTCTCTCACCTACCCACTACTCTACATTTCTCTATCACCTTACTTTTCCATATTTATTATAACTTACAATTATAATTTGTTCTTTTCAATTTTTTTTCTTATTGTCTTATATCAAGATTCTTTTTAGGATAATTACACTCCCCTACTCTAAAGTTTAGTGTAATTACACATAGACCCCCTATGGCTTGAAAAATTATATCTAGCACTCTGAGGTTTGCTTACATCTAACAAATAAGTCAACCCGTTACTTAAATTTACTGAATTATTGATATTAAAAAAAATTAGAAAAAATCTATATCAACCCTTGATTGACTTATTGTAGGTTTAATATTTTTTTTGGACTAAACAACCCTTATAATGGTGAAAATATACTTAATCACATACATTAACGTGTGAAGATGTATGGGGGTAATTTGATCATAAAAAGATTTACTTGATCTACAATAAGTCAGTAATAAGTCAATCAAATGTAATATAGATTTTTTTACTAATTTTTTGTTAATATTAGCTAAATTCAGTGAATTTTGATTTCAGGAGGGAATTATAGATTAAAACAAACCTCAAGAGTGCTAGATGTAATTTTTCAAATTATAGTTGGTTTATGTGTAATTATACTAAACTTTAAAAGAGAAGATGAGAGTATAGTTATCTCTTCTTCTTATATACTCATAGGAACTACTTGCTACGATAACTATTATAAAAAAAATGTGACATTTTTCTCTTTAATTATAAGCGATGAATTAAAAAATTCGAACCCAAATCCACAACTCAGCCAATATAGTTATAGTGGGCTACTTTTCAAGAAAAGGCGCAAGCCCATAAGTAAGCCCACACCCTACATTTCCTATAAAGGCTATTTCGTCCCCCAAAACCCTAGAGCTCTGTTTCTCTCGTTCTTCAAGCCTGGATCAGCGACGACGACCGAGACAGAGACTTCGCCATGGGAAGAAGTAAGTTTCTTCCGACCACATCTTACTTTGATTTGGATTTTCTTTTCGTATACGCGCGTATGTGTTTTTCTGTATGCTCCGTCGGATCCACACTGTTTCCCCTCTTCCGCGTCCCCTAGAAGTTGGGTTGAACCAACTTACCTTATTTGAAGCTTCTGGGGGTGAAATGGAGAGCAAGTTTTGAGTCGGCAATGGGAGAGTGGCCCGCGCAGGGGCGGGCAGGGGGACGAGGGCGGTAGCAGTGGTAGGGGCAAGGTCTGCACCTCTGCCGGCGCTGGTAGGGGAGAAGGTGGAGGGAACTGGTGGGGGGAAGAAATGGGTCTGTAAGGTAGAAAATGAAATATTTTTTTTATTTTTAATAATATTATGTATATATGTGCCAGATGAGCGTTAAGAGAGTAATATATTGGTTTATCCAGATGAGTGAAATCGAATTACCAGCTAAGCTTGTGTATGTGTCAAGTTATTTAGTTATGCTTCCACGGGATTGCAGTTTTGATGATTTCTTCATGGATACGGTACAATTGCACAGAACTTTCTCTGTCAATCGGTTTGAGTTTGTTTATTTTATGTTAGTGAAAATGGGCTTCTGTTGAAGGAACATGTACTAACTTCTTATCTACTTGTGGGTGTACTCTTCAATTTCATGTCTAGTATGCTAACAGAGATGTAAAACAAAATAAGTTAGTTGGGTGTATTAGGAACTTCGCATTTGTTTTGAGATGCTTTACATAAAATGTACCAGTGGTGACCCTGATGGGCTGTATCTTGTTTGTAGGACCTGCAAGGTGTTACCGTCAAATCAAGAATAAGCCATACCCAAAATCACGGTATTGCCGTGGTGTTCCGGATCCCAAGATTAGGATCTATGATGTGGGAATGAAAAAGAAGGGTGTGGATGAATTCCCTTTCTGTGTGCACTTGGTCAGTTGGGAGAAGGAGAATGTTTCCAGTGAGGCACTTGAAGCTGCTCGTATTGCGTGCAACAAGTACATGACCAAGTTTGCTGGAAAAGATGCTTTCCATTTGAGGGTCAGAGTCCATCCCTTCCATGTGCTGCGTATCAACAAGATGTTGTCATGTGCTGGAGCTGATAGGCTCCAAACTGGCATGAGGGGTGCTTTTGGCAAGCCTCAGGGTGTTTGTGCTCGTGTGGCTATTGGCCAGGTCCTCCTTTCCGTTCGTTGCAAAGATGGCAACAGCCACCATGCTCAGGAGGCATTGCGCCGTGCAAAGTTCAAGTTCCCTGGTCGTCAAAAGATCATTGTCAGCAGGAAGTGGTATGCTAATTTCTTAGTACTTCCTTTCAAATGACTAGTTTTCGGTAACTTGTAAAATTTGGAAATGAAATCTGATTCATACTTACGAGACATCACTTCTGACTTGTAACTTGTTGCTCCTCTCTTAATTTCAGGGGTTTCACAAAATTCAGCCGCAGTGATTACCTGCAGTGGAAATCAGAAAACAAGATTCTCCCTGACAATGCCAAGGTTTGTTACCTTAAAAAATGAGGCGATGGAATTTTATAATTTCCTACTTTTTTGTCACATTTTAATTTTTTATAGCAACTTTTGTTGTGCTGGTTGATAACGTGCACTCGAGATAAGGAACTCAAAACTTCTCTTTTGCAGCTTCTGGGATGTCATGGGCCATTGGCGAATCGTCAACCAGGAAGGGCATTCTTGTCTGAGGGTCCAAGAGCTTAGGATTTCTACGGTGGGTCTAGATTAAGCGCCCAACCTGACAGAGCTTTGGAGTTGTCTGGTTCTATTCGATTTTTGGATTCTCTTTCATGATTTCCAATCATGTTTTGTCTTATTAAAAGTGGTATTAGAACTGCTGACAAAGGATTTTGTTTCAATGTTGTGAATTGTGTTAAAATTTTCGGCCTCTTTGATTTTGGGTTTCTGACCTTTCCCCCTTTGCACATTTGGTGTGTGTTTCAATCGATGTGTATGTTTGTTCCTTACTTACCAACTGGATCAGGAATTTATGGGAGAACATGTCATCATTCCAGATTGCAAAAACAAACCCTTAGAAACACAATACTGGATTAAAGGAGAGTACGTCTGAATTTTTTTTTTAATGCTTTTAAGTTGAATTTGGCTGTACATAATCCATTATATATGTCCGTATTGATTAATCATTTTTGGTAGTGAAATTCTTACAACCTATACTCTCTGTTTGATGTTCCGATCATTTATTTTTCTTATTTTCTTATTATATATTTTTAGCCAGTAATTTGAGATATCCAACTTGGAAATGTTTAAAGTTGATACATTCTAAAGCTAGGTTGAATTAAACTATGTTTTGCTTTGGGTAAAATTATATACACACTCCCTAATGGGTGTTAATCTATTATATTTGTACAAGTTTTTGCCTATGATATGTAGCTGTATTTACACATACAACTTCAAGGAGTTCAGTTGTAGTTCTGCAAAAGATAAGAGGTTTATGTAATTTGATTTAATTTTAAGGGGTGTTAATGTAATTTGCCGTATAAAAAATTCAGACTTTTTAATAGAAGTATAAATGCATTTCAGTATATACAGACACTTTACGTGTGTACGGAAATATACTATTTGACATTTTGAATTTATATTCAAATTGATATTTTCATTATTAGTAAATATTCCTCCTATCATAGGATTAGCGTCTTTGGTCCAAATCTATCAAGTAAAATAGTCATCATTCAGTGGTCAATTATGACTCATGGCACAGAAAATATCATCAGAGACCACAGTGAATTTTAGGAGCTCTAAAAGGCTGCATATTGCTACAGTTCATATTTATAGGCACTATATACTGTATTGTATCTGTGATCGACTGCAAATATGTGAAATAACAATAAGGCTAAACTATATGACACTTTCTAAAAGTGATCATTGCTAGTCAATGTTTCCTTTCCTAGAATTTCCAATGGGCTTGATTTATGAGTGTTTTGGCCGAATTTTATCCAACAAAATTCAAAGCCCACTTAATTTTAATTAAATCCAATTTAATAAAGTCCACCCAATTAAACTTAATATGTATTTAATTCAATTAAATACTTAAGCCCAAAATTATCTTTATTAATTCAATAAGTCCAACTTATTAAATAATAAGGACAAACCCAATATAAATTAATCTCATTAATTTAATCCTTGGGCCAACCATCTAATGGATCTCTCATCCAGCAAGTAATCCAATTACTTGTGGAATTAATTCCAAATTAATTTCTCATTCCTTTCGGTGATTTGTGTGTGACTCCTTAGGTTCACCTCTTAGCTAGACTTAGGTTAGTGTCCAATACTATTATTAATTAAGTTCAATTTAATTAATAATTCTTGATTAACCCTTTAATCAAGAAAACCCGTCACCATGGGTGGCCGTCTAGCAACGGTCCATGGCACTAGAGATTAGGTGATTGTCCGTGTGAACTTTTAGGCTCTCGAGTTTATACGAGTATGGTCCTTCCGTCTATCGTCTCCCGGCCTTAGTCTAGGGCATGAAATTTGGTGTAGGTTTTCATCCTGGACTAGGCGTCTATGCTTAATACTTGAGATCGCATTACGCCAAATTGCTCAACGTAGGAACCTCTTTTCCTATTCGTCCGATGACTGTGGCCACAACTTCATAAAACATGAACGCATTTTCAAGTGTATAGGAAATACCTCTGTCACGTTTTGATAGGGGATGGATCCTCTTCTTGAAACTCACCGTCCTCGCTACATACTCCGACTGCACTGGACAACGCTTATGATGACCATGTTTGTGACACGATCACCTCTCGGACAGATCCAAAATACAGTCATTGTGTGCACGTGACTGCTGTGATTCCTCAAGTTTGAGGACTACTCCCGCACTATCGGAGCTGGGGATCCGAGTCATACCGATCAAACCCTCAAGGATTCCATATGACAATCCCCATGAGTTAGTTAGTCGATTCGACACCTAGCCAATCGACCCACTTAGACCGTATAGACATCCCATGTCTGTCGCTGATGAAATGTGACACTCATACAATGAATGCGAATCTTAATGCAAATCTCCATAGGACACTCGATGCTCATTCTCGAGGTACTCGACTTGGAACATTTCAGACCCAATCCTTGCCAGTTGATTTCATGACTGCCATTCAATGCGCGGTGCAATTATTGCCGGTTGTCAAATTGGTCTATGGACTTTGTAGTGATGTTTAAGGCAAATGCAAACATACATGACGAGCACAACAAATAAGATGCCAATGGTGAACAATCATTTTATTCACCAAAACAATATTACTTAAATAAAGATCCCTTGAATAGTTTTCAAAACTGCCAATCTAATTGACTTTATGATCACCCATTCCAACAATCTCCCACTTAACCTTAAAGTCAATTACCCATGTTTTCAGATTAATCATATTCATGAGCAATTTGCGATACCAACTAGATCTTATGGGTCTACCGTAATTTCTGCCGATATTTTGCAGTCTAACCGCACGTAACATCTTCCTACCATTACTCGAAGCAGATGGTGGTGTCTAAAAATTTTCCTTAGATCTGTGATGAGATCTCGGGCCCTTTTAGCTTGTGCCATAGCCTAGTTTGTCTTCCTCTAAGGTGACTATTGGCGGGGTCATGCTAGGTAGCACACCCAACAATTGGGTGCAGTTTTTCGATCCTAACTATTTTCCAACACAACTTCTAAAGTTGCAACGCGTTCAACTTCCATGATGAAATTTCTTATGGTATTCCACTTGAAACCTTTTTAAGTCACCACATCATCATGAAGCTTGAATGTACGCTCGTTTTTTTTGAGATTAAACATTATTCATATGATGCTAGAAGCTATTATCGCTATAGCCTTCTAGAATCAATCTCCATGGATGGGCGTCAAAAGCTCTTCTTTTAGTCCTTATTCAGGTATTAAAGATAGCTCTTCGACATCCGTCTATTGCCTCGTCGATGCACATCTAATATCCATTGTTATGCTGCTAGCATAAACAACATTGGGTTTAGTGCACCAAACAATATTCCCATGCTGCTTACAACAAAGACGTAGGGGATGTCAAGCATCTAAGCTCCTTATCAGTCTACCACGACTCAATCTTTGACAACTTATCCCTAGATAGGAATCCAATTCTTATATGCAGAATTTTCATGAATAATATTCGTATTTTAGTGTTCCACGACATCTTTCTATCATTCCAAATGATAAAGATAAACTCAACACCTAAAATACTAGGAATACACTTAAACTCCCACTGGCTTTCCAACTTGTACTTGACCAAGTCATGTACGTTATGAAATTGTCAAAACAAGTATTCCATATACAGGACGTTCAAACCTAGTTTGAACTCCATAGTGGATCTTACGGCTTCAAGTCGTTTATTTGGATTGATGTCCTACATCGCTTCTTTTTATCCGGTCAGATTCAAAAACTCGTGCCATTCAGGTAATTGGAGTTTTCTGATAGCCCTGTGAGCGCTAATTTTATCGTGTCTTTGACGAAAGACTCGATCTTTGTTTTGAACGCCTTTGAATATTCTTGAGCTTTGAAGAACTTTGAGAGAGAATTATTTGCAATTTTTCTCTGCTTTGCTCTTCGTTCTCGAGCTCTGTATGTCAAATGAGGGTGTAAAGACCCCTTGATATAGGTGTCAAAGAGGTAGAGTTGTGATCTACTTGAACACCTTTTGTATTATCTCTTTATAATTTAATTTAAAGAAATAAATACATCATATATTTAGAATAATATGATTGGTCAATTTGAGATTATCTCTTTAATATTTGTATTTTTTAAAGAGATAAATATAACCAATATTTGTCTTGATTTGATTGGAATGTACATGCAATTGCTCCACATGGCGCGGTCTGATTGGCTGGAATCTTTGATTGCAAACCATTACTTGATTGGCCGAAAATACTTATTTTTTACACTTGTCGGCCATCGATTTGATGACAAAATATATATTAAAATATTAATTAATTAACTATTTATACTCGAAATTAATTTAATAAATTCCAAAATATAAATAGAAAATATTATAATTGATAAATAATATATTATATGACATTTGTCATTATTTAATTGAGTGCAAAATTAATTTGCTTATAAAAGCCCCCTCAAGACTCGTTCACAAATATATACTTAAAAATATAATTTTTGAAATGAATGAGTTGCGAAAATATAAGTCAATTTTGTATCAGGCTGCCACATCTTATGAATTCTTTCGAGCAAAAATTCGCCTTGAATTTCTTGGGGACTTGAGAGTTTTGGGACCACCTTTATTTTCAAGATATGGGCCGAACCTAGTAATTCGCCTTGTCGAGCGATTGACAAATCCGGTCTTTTCTTTCATAAAAAAAATGTCAAGTCCATGATTATTTTAGGCCGACTTTGCACAAGTAAGCCCACAATCTTTGCACAAGTGAGCCAAAAAAAATGCTACTTCCATAAAAAAATATTGAGTCCATTCTTTCCTCTTTGCATAAGCAAGCCCACAATCTTTCATCATTTGTGGCTATTTCAGACTTTTGCAACATGAACAACGGCTGAAGTGGGGTGAATTCTACTGAAACATTAAAATCTAAACTATTTGAAACTTTGGTAATTAGAATCTGATCAACCAGTATCCTAGTCCAATTAGGCTTGTGCTATTCGAATTTGAGTCCAAAAAGAAATCACCAAGTTTGTTTTGGATTTTGACTCAAAATCATGAATTCTAAGAGAACTCAATCAACTCATCAAGCATCTATATAAAGCCTTCAGCTCCATACGTATTGGGCATCATGAAATTTATTATTGGGATGAATTTGTGGTATGTTTTATTCTCCAAATATTTTTTTTTTCTCAATTCTTCAACACGCACGCTAGGTGTTTGTGTTAATGCCTCAATGAGTTGCTACTGAAAATCTCTTGGTTTCTTTGCAGGTTTTGCGTTGCTGAAGCTTTCTACTCGAATTTCTTCTGATTTTTGGAGTTGGTGCATCGTTGAAGGTCCGGTTGAGTCTCTTTTGTCCAACAATTTGAGAGCAACGAGAGGTTTCATTTTCTTTTTGACTCTCAAGTAAGTTTTTCGATTCATGAGTAATCTCGAATTGAATTTGAAATATTTAGTTCGTATGTGTGCAATTGAATGATTGAAAACTTAGTTCATATATATTAATTGCTAGAACTAGAATTTTCAATGCCTCCAAAATCAATTATTAAATATCTTAGATGAAGAAGACTTAAAAGTATTTAAATTAGAATATGAAAATCCTAATTTAGAAGAACAATTAAATCAAGTTCAACCAGAAGAAGGATATACCTCCTCAGAAGAAGAGTCTCAAAATTCTAACTCAGAAGAAAATAATGAATGTTCTGGATGTCCACCAGGATTATGTTTTTGTAATAAACAAATAGCTACTTTAACCAACCAGTTTTCCTTAATTTTAGATCTTATTGATAAAATTCAAAATCCTGAAGATAAGGAAACCTATTTACATAAACTTCAAGAATTAATTTCAAATGAAATTCCCCAAAAATCAAAACCTCCTCCTAAAACAGATTTTTCAGAAATCATAAACATGTTTGATTCATCCAACTCTAAGGTCTCTATATCTGATTTAAAGCATGAAGTTAGACAATTCAAGAGAGAAGTTAAAACTTTAAAAGAAGATCATGACCAATTACAACAAGAAGTTTTAATTATAAAACTCCAGAATCAAATTTCTAAAGAAAGTCCCAGTAAGGCATCTCCATCTAAAAATTATGAAGAAGAAGAAGAATCTTTTGTCAACTCCATCTCTAGAATTGCTTATAAAAAATGGTATGTAAAAATTAATTTAGTTATTGAAGACATCAAATTAACTGCTACTGTTTTAATGGATTCAGGAGCAGATATGAATTGTATCCAAGAAGGATCAATCCCTACCAAATATTTTGAAAAAATCAAAGAAAAACTTTCAGCTGCTAACTCAGCCAGTCTCAAAATTAATTTTAAACTTTCAAAAGCTCATGTTAGTAACAATAGAATTTGTTTCAATACCAGTTTTGTTCTAGTTAAAGACCTTAATACTCCAATAATTTTAGGGAGTCCATTTCTCCAAATGCTCTACCCAATTAATATAAGTTCTGAAGGAATTAGAACCAAAGTAATGGGAAAAGAAATTTTATTTTCAATTCCAATTCCCTGTAACCCAAAGAGATATTAAAGTAGTCCAAGATAACTTCATATTTCAAGAAAATATTAGTAATAAAGAAAAACAAATTCTTTTCTTGAAGGATGAAATCACTCATAAGAAAATAGAAGAACAAATTTCCGCACCATTTGTGCAAAAGAAAATTCTTGAATTTCAAAATCAAATTCAAAATCAAGTCTGTTCAGAATGACCAAATGCATTTTGGGAAAGAAAAAAAGCATGTTATTACTCTCCTGTACGAAACTGATTTTGATGAAAGACAAATTCCTACCACAGCTAGGCCAATCCAAATGAACCAAGAATTACTAGAATACTGTAAAAAAGAAATTCAAGATCTTCTTAATAAGAAATTAATTCGTCCTTCAAAATCTCCTTGGTCTTGCCCAGCTTTTTATGTCCAGAAGAATGCTGAATTAGGAAGAGGAACCCCAAGGTTAGTCATCAACTATAAATCCTTAAATAAAGTATTAAGATGGATTAGATATCCTATACCTAATATGAATTTACAAAGAACTCAAGGATTTATAATAAGTGATAGAGAGAGGTGAAAGTGAGTGAAAAATGCTTCAAAGTGTGTTGTGATCCTTCTCTATTCCAAATGCTTCTATTTATAGAAATTCATGACCTTGGAATTCTCCATGCACTTGAGTATTTTGCTGAATGGCTGTCCATCATGGCTGTCTTTCAAGGTCCAAATAATGAGCAAGTTGCTCAAAAAGCTGATTTTCGAATTTTTGATTTTTGATTTTTTTTTTCGAATTTTTGAATTTTGGAAATACAATAACAATAATTAACCTATTTCTAGAAATTTTACATCAATAAAATTTTATGGAATTGGACTAAAAATTCCGAAGCAGTCATCTTCATTTTCATCTCCAAGGTTGACGGGAGATGGAGAGTCTTCTTTGTCACTTTGAACTTCTTCAAGAATTTTCTGGATTTTTTCTTGCGTGGTTGCTTTGGCTATTCTTGCAGATAAATTATTCTTCGCCAGTAGAAATTGCTCTTGTTGAGAATTGATTTCTTTTCCAAGAATTGTTGAAGTTTTGCACTTTATAGGATTTTGCTTGAACCATTCAAGAATTGCTGGTTGTTCAAATTTTCCGTATTCATTTTATCCCACCATTTGACACAACATTTTTTCCTGAGGGAGATATAACTGTGTCAATTTGAAGAGGTTTGAATTGTGGCTCAATTTTTAATATCCAGGTGAGGTTGAATTGGATATAGAATTTGAGAAGGTTGGGGAGATGTTGTCCTAGAAATACACTGGATTTCAGATTTTCCGAAAAGAATTTAAAGCCCTCTTGAACTGGTTTTGGTAGAATTTGTAGTCCTGGTCCAAAATAGTACCACCATATGATAAACCAATTCAGATGGTGAAATCAGGATTCTAGCAAATTCAAATAGATGAAAAAGATAGATATAAAACAACTTTTACTCTGCCTTTCGGCCAATTTGAATGGAACGTGATGCCATTTGGGTTAAAAAATGCTCCATCAGAATTCCAAAAAATCATGAATGATATTTTTACTCCATATACTTCTTTCACTATTGTTTAAATTGATGATGTATTAGTTTTTAGTGAAAACATGGAAAAACATTGGAAACATTTACAAATATTTCTTAAGCTCATAAAAGACAATGGTCTCGTAGTATCAACTCCTAAAATAAAACTCTTCCAGACTAATATTAGATTTTTAGGACACCAAATCCATCAAGGAACTATTGTTCCAATTCAAAGATCTTTAACATTCGGAGAAAAATTTTCCAAACCAAATTTTAGATAAAACACAATTACAAAGATTTCTAGGAAGCTTAAACTATGTTTCAGATTTTTATCCAAACCTTAGACAAATATGTAAACATTATATGATAGATTAAAAACTCCTCCATCATCTTGGACTCAAATTCATACAGATTTAGTGAGAAAATTAAAAATAGAAATTAAAGAAATTCCTTGTTTAAGCATATGTCATTCCACTGCACCAAAAATTGTTCAACTGATACATCTGAAATAGATATGGTGGAATCCTTAGTCAAATTATTGAGGAAAAAAGAAATGATAGTAAGATATTATTCTGGAGTCTGGAAAACAACAGCTCAACAAAATTACCCAACAATAAAAAAGGAAATATTGTCCATTATTTTATGCATTTCCAAATTCCAAGATGATTTGTAGAGCTGCAAAAGATGTACTTACAAAAGATGTTAAAAATGTAGTTTCAAAACAAATTTTTGCCAGATGACAAGCTTTATTATCTGTTTTTGATTTTGATATTGAATATATTAAAGGAACTCACAATTATATTCCTAACTATTTGACGAGAGAATTTCTGCAGGGATGTCAAAAGCAACTGAAGAATCAAAGCTAAAGGTAAGCCCTTTAGCAAAACCCTCTACACAAATTCTTAAACTAGATTATCCTTCTCTCACCGCTGAAAAACTTCAAAATCCCCAAAATCTCCAATTATTAAAACCCCAAACTCCTTAAAATCCAAAACCATTACGAGTTCTTCCTCCTTCAATCCAACCAAAAACCCTCACTCAAACAGCTTCAAATACAGTATCTACACCACAAACTGCTGCCAAATCACAAATAGATTTACCCCATTGGGAAAACCAATTCCTCTTGCCCCTTCCAAACTCACCCAAACTTACAATGATATAGCTGGAACCTCCACTGCTAGACCAGTCAGTTCACAAACCAATTCACCAACCAGTTCCATAAATACTCCATATATTGAAAAAGCAGATTTTCATCTCGACTGTGTAATTGAAGATGAATAGGTCAATGAACTAACTCATGATGATCCAATACAAATGGCACGCATGGTCCTTGATCAAAATCATAATAGAATCTATGAAGATCCTCTTAAAACCCAACAGTTTTATGAAAACATTCTTCTTTCAACTAAATCCATTTACATCCAAAATATACCTCCCAAAGGAGCCTCAGCCAACTCCTCACAAATTGGCTACAGAAACTTTTTTATAAATTCCATCATTTCTTTGTCTGAATGGGAAAAAAGTCCTTATGAGCTCAGAAGTATTCCCAATAAAAATTACCCATTAATTTCTTATTAGGATTACATCAAAGCCTTTCAGCATTTTCTCCTCAAACAGAACGAGAAAAATACCATGTCTTTTTATTTTCTTTTTGGTACCAAACTTACCTCAGAAAAGATCCCAAATTGGTTTATCTGATGGTGGTACTATTTTGGACCAGAACTACAAATTCTACCAAAACCAGTTCAAGAAGCCTTCAAATTCTTTTCGAAAAATTTGAAATCCAGTGTATTTCCAGGACAACATCTCCCCAACCTTCTCAAATTCTATATCCAATTCAACCTCACCTGGATATTAAAAATTGAGCCACAATTCAAACCTCTCAAAATTGATGAAGACACCGTTATATTCTCCATCGGGAAAGAAATGTTATGTCAAATGGTGGGATAAAATGAGTACGGAAAATTTTTAACAACCAGCAATTCTTGAATAGTTCAAGCAGAATCCTACAAAGTGCAAAACTTCAACAATTCTTGAAAAAGAAATCAATTCTCAACACGAGCAATTTCTACTGGCGAAGAATAATTTATCTGCAAGAAAAGCCAAAGCAACCACGCAAGAAGAAATCCAGAAAATTCTTGAAGAAGTTCAAAGTGACAAATAAGACTCTCCATCTCCCGTCAACCTTGGAGATGAAAATGAAGATGACTGCTTCGGAATTTTTAGTCCAATTCCATAAAATTTTATTGATGTAAAATTTCTAGAAATAGGTTAATATTGTTATTGTATTTCCAAAATTAAAATAATTCGAAATTACCAAAAAAAAAAAAAAAAAAAAAATCAAAAGTAAAAAATCAAAAATCAAAAATCAAATTTTTGAGCAACTTGCTGCATTATTCGGACCTTGAAAGACAGCCATGATGGACAACCATATTCAGCAAAATACTCAAGTGCATGGAGAATTCCAAGGTCATGATTTTAGGGAATCCATTTCTCCAAATGCTCTACCCAATTAATGTAAATTCTGAAGGAATTAAAACCAAAGTAATGGGAAAAGAAATTTTATTTCAATTCCAATTCCCTGTAACCCAAAGAGATATTAAAGTAGTCCAAGATAACTTCATATTTCAAGAAAATATTAGTAATAAAGAAAAACAAATTCATTTCTTAAAGGATGAAATCACTCATAAGAAAATAGAAGAACAAATTTCCGCACCATTTGTGCAAAAGAAAATTCTTGAATTTCAAAATCAAAATTCAAAATCAAATTCAAATCAAGTCTGTTCAGGATTACTAAATGCATTTTGGGAAAGAAAAAAAGCATGTTATTACTCTCCAGTACAAAATTGATTTTGATGAAAGACAAATTCCTACCAAAGCTAGGCCAATCAAAATGAACCAAGAATTACTAGAATACTGTAAAAAAGAAATTCAAGATCTTCTTAATAAGAAATTAATTCGTCCTTCAAAATCTCCTTGGTCTTGCCTAGCTTTTTATGTCCAGAAGAATGCTGAATTAGAAAGAGGAACCCCAAGGTTAGTCATGAACTACAAATCCTTAAATAAAGCATTAAGATGGATTAGATATCCTATACCTAATAAATCTGATCTCCTTAAAATACTTTGTAATGCAAAAAAAATTTCTAAGTTCGATATGAAATCAGGATTCTGGCAAATTCAAATAGATGAAAAAGATAGATATAAAACAACTTTTACTCTTCCTTTTGGCTAATTTGAATGGAACCTGATGCCATTTGGGTTAAAAAATGCTCTATCCGAATTCCAAAAAATCATGAATGATATTTTTACTCCATATACTTCTTTCACTATTGTTTATATTGATGATGTATTAGTTTTTAGTGAAAACATGGCAAAACATTGGAAAGCTCTACAAATATTTCTTAAGCTCATAAAAGACAATGGTCTCGTAGTATCAGCTCCAAAAATAAAATTCTTCCAGACTAATATTAGATTTTAGGACACCAAATCCATCAAGGTGAAGGAAGCGGATCGGCCCGGAAAGCGCGGCAGAAGCGCGAATAATCGAAAAAACGGTAAAACAAGCAATAATTAATGAAATCAATACTGATCAAGGGGTGTACCCTTGATCGTTCCCGGGCGTTCGGTGTATAAAACAAAACATAGGCCAAGAATAATATGAGAAAAACAGAAAGAGCAAAAATGAAGTTTACCTTTGTAGTTTTTCTCGTACGGCTACAAGCATTGATCCCCTTTTCAACCCGATTCTTCTCCACGAGGTTTCAACATTGAAACCCTCTAAATCCATCCACTTTAATCAACGTGGATCTCCCTTTTTCTCGTGCTAGCAAGATAAAGAAAGGGAAGGAAGAAATCAACAACACGTTATTAGTTAACGGCGTCGATTTCTCTTTGTTCCTTCTCTGATTCGATGAACCAAAGGAACGAAGAAGGAGAGGAGTATTTTGGGAGAGAAAACCCAGAAGAGAAGCTGATTGATGGAGTGCAAAATTCGTGGGTTAGGTTTGTTAGAGTTAGGAGAGTGTGTTAGTGTTTTTGACCTAGTCACAACACCACACTAGATGAGACCTCTCATCCATACTCTCTCCTCTCTTTTCCTTGAAACCCTAGCCGCTTTTTTCATAAAAGTTGGCTGAAAATTTCGTGCACACCATTCCATGAAATCTACCAACTCTTCCTTTAACTTATACAGAGTCAAAACGGCTCATGGGTTTGGTGTAAAGTGGACTAGGCTCCAATAGATTGAGCCCATGTCGAATGGCCTTAAACTAAATTCAATTTAATCTTTAAGTCCATCACTTTAAGTCCTTTAATCCAATTAAAAGACCCAAGCCCATTCTCTCATTTAATTTATGAATCCAATCCATAAATAAAATCAAGCCGATTAAATTAATCCAATTAATTCAAAAGGCTCAAAGCCCAAAATTAACTAATCCAATTAATTAATATTTGGAAAAATCCAACCTATGGATTTGTTTATAAATGATCTAATCATTTATCCTCTTCAAAAAATTAATTTAATCCAATTAAATTAATCTCTTTCTTTCGGAATTAATTCTAAATTAATTCCATCACATGTCGTTGATTAGAGTATGACTCTTTAGGTTCACCCTCAACTAGACTTGGGCATGTGCTACCAACACAATTAATTAAATATAATTTAATTAATTATTTCTAATTATCCCATAATTAGAAATCGCCCGTTACCATGGGTGGTTGTCTAGCAACAGTCCATGGCACTAGAGACTAGGTGAATGTTGGCGTGAACATTTAGGCTCCGAATCCATACGAGTACGGTCCTACTGTCAACCGTCTCCTGGCCTTAGTCTAGGGCATGGAATTGGGTGTCGGTTCCCATCCTTGACTAGGCAGCTATGCTTAACACTCGAGATGCGTTTACTCTACTGATCCGATCTAGGAAACCTATCCCTAATCGATCAATCGCTTTGGCGAAAGACTTTTAGAGTCTAAACCATCTGAAGGTGCATAGGAGAACTCTCTGTCATATAATGACAGGGGATAGATCCTCTCTTGGAATGCACCGTCCTCGCTACATACTCCGACTGCACTGGATAAGGCTTATGATGACCATGACTCACGACACAACCACCTCTTGCCATATCCAGGATACAATCTTCATATGCACGTAACTGCCATGATTCCTCAAGTCAGAGGACTAATTCTCGTACTATCGAAACCGGGAATTCAGGTCATACCGACCAAGCCTTTAGAGGCTTCCATATGACGATTCCCGCGAGTCACTTCAGTCAGTTGACTACCTTGCCAACTACCCACTAAAACTGCATAGATGACCTACGTCTCCTGCTGACGAAACACGACTGCAGTACTTAGTGCAAGTCTCTATAGGATCCTCGATGCCCAATCTCGAGGTCCTCGACTTGGAACGTTCCAGACCGACCCTTAGGAGTTGGTTTCATAGCTGCCAAACTTATGCGCAGCCCAACTCCACAGGTTAACCTTTCAATCCGTGGGCATTTCGTTGTGATATTGAAATCCCGTTCAATATCAATGATAAGCACGATGAAATATGTTGCCATCTTGATGAATTATTACCATATTCACCAATCTAATAATATTTAATAAAGATTGTCGAATGGAAAACCGCCAATCCAATTGGCTTTTGGTCACCCATTTCAACAATCTCCCACTTGACCTTTAAGCCAATTACCCATGTCGCTCAGAACCTTTTGAGCATGAGCAATCTACGATACCGACTCGATTTCGTGGGTCTACTTTATTTTCTGTTGGATCTATACGGTCCAACCGTGTATTTTCTTTCACCATCGCTGCCTGCAGATGGTTGTTATCTAAGAATTTTCGCAGATCTTGTGATGAGATCTCTGGCCCATAAGGCTCTTGCCCTAGCCTTGTCGTTCGCCTCTAAGGCTACAATTGGCTCGGCTGTGCTAGGCACCACATCCATCCAATGGATGTTGTTTTTTGATCCAAACCACTTTCCTAGACTGACTTGTTAAAGTCGCCCCACATTCAACTTTTAAGATGGGGTGTTTGCTTGAAATCCCTCCAAGCTACCATGCCTACCATCAAGTCCGAACGTGATTATACTTTGAGGACTTATCTGTTATTCACATGAGTCTGCAAGCTAGTATCGCTTTAGCCTTATAGAGTTAACTCTCCACAAATCGTGTATCAGACACACTTCTTTAATCCTTATTCAGAAATTAAAGACTGTTCTTGACAACTGTCTATTGCCAATTGGTGTATTTCGAATATACGTTGTGTCATGCCCTAAGCATACACAATATTAGGTCCAACACACCAAACCAACACTTTCGTGTTGTCTTCGGCATAGACGTAGGGAATGTCCAAGACATCTGAGCTTTCTCATCAGTCAACCATGATTGAGTTTTGAATAGCTCGACCCTAATGTAGGAATCTAATTCCTTTTTATGGAGAATTTCGTGAACAACTTTATATGTGTCTTAGTGTTTTTCAAATATCTTAACCTCATTCCAAATGGGAAAGATGTTTATACGCTAAACACATAGGAACTCACACCAACTCCCATTGACGTTGGGCTCATTTTACGAAATCATACCTAGTATGATCTTTAGATAAAAATGAATATTCCAATTTTATGAAGTCTCAAACCTAGTTTGAACTTCTTATTGAATCCTTAGGCTCCAAGCCATTGATTCCAAATGATGTCCAACATCGCTCCTTCTTTATGTCCTTTTGGATTAAAATCCAATTCCCATGGACAAATGAGGACTGGAATATGGTCAGTTAGAGATGTAGTAGATTACGAATGATGCATTTGAGAAGTTATATGAAAACTTACTCTCACTATTTCCTTGACGTGTATAGGACCATCCTATTAACTCAAGTACTTTGTGGGACGAGAGTTTCATCATATAATAAGGGCCAATCTATTCAGTGAAAACAATCAAACAAAGTCCAACTTAGTTCGATTTCTTCCTTATCAGAGACCGGTCAACCGCTCCTTTTAGGAAGAACTTCACCGAGTGAGAATCACATTCTCATAAAGAACTCTCACTAAATACACACCCTCTTCAATTCAATCGAAAGTTGATGATTGGTTGGTTCACCACTCCGAGTCTAATTCTTTGAACATCATTAAAATTAGACTGGTGAACCCCCACAGCGATCTGTGTATTTTAGTAACTCACAGATATCACACTGGATCCAATCCAACATGTAACTGGTAAACTCATTTTGTCCCACAAAAGAGCTTTCTTTCTCATTCTCAGTAAGTTTTGAAAGCTAATAGATCCAAATGCCTATTTTAGTGCTTTTGAATCCATCAATCTCTCTCTCCTCAACTAGAAGAGATTGACCTACCAGGACTGTAAGCTTGGGCTCTTATTTTATTCTTTATTTGAGTTCATAATCCAATTATGAAATAGTATACGTTTCACCCAGCAGACATGAATCCATTCAATGTCAAATAAGAGACTTTATTGATCAAAATATGTATCAAAATTATCCACAATAATTTGAAAACATTATTTCGACCATGCTAGGAACATATATACTATCCTAACATGATCACCAATTTAAGCCTTACTAAGCCCTTGTCTTTTTATAGCAACCGAGCCCGCTATCGCTAAAGCCTTAGGACTTTTGTTTACGACTATCTACTCCTCATCACCATCTGGTCCAATACCTAGAGTTTGCAAAATTATGAAATTCGTTGAATTACCTAGTTGGTGAATATGTTAATATCAATTAAAGACTTATACCTTCATTAGAGGAGAGTAACTTAGTACAATCTTCCATGGTCCTTCTCTCGGCCTAAATGCAAACATCATCGAAATCCTTGACTGACGAACCTCTTCCTCTTTCCTTTACCCGCCTAGCGGTGTATACATGAATATTTTAAAGTGTTAGCAGTGGTAGAAAACATCTCACCCTTCTTCCTCTTCTCGCGTCCGGCAACCTTGCCCTTCGCTTTAGAGGTTGAAACCTCTCCCATTAACACCGTCGGCGTAGATTTTTTCAATCGTTGCCATGTACTTGACCAATATATTAATCAACTCTTGAAGGCTTTCCTCAAGCCCATTCATGTTATAGCTGATAGTAAATTGATCAAGGGAGAGAGATCGTGGTTATAGAATCGAGTCAACGTACGTTTCTTCTTCCTCCTTGAAATTAGCCTGGAGGTCTTTGAGCTTCTCCATTAGGGAAAGCATCATCACTCCATGCTCATGTACGGATGATCCCTTAATCATTATCATGCCGAAGAATACCTTCGTCACGACATATCTAATATGCCATTTCGGTGCCGCGTTTCTCTTCATGCGATGCATTATCGACAAGACGTCCTCATACCTTTCGTACTGTTTCTGGATCTCGACTCATCGAGCCCAGTACGATACTGTGTACTTTTCGGTTGTTCTCATGCCACTGAGTAAACTTTTCAAACGTCAAATGTTCTCCGGGCAGGAACTCTTCCGGCAAAGTCCGAGGTAGAGACTTATCCAGAACGTAAGTCTGGTTCTTAAAATCGAGGACCATCCTCAAATTTCTTCTCAGTCAATCTAAAAAAGTTTGTTCCATTAAATATTAGCCTCAAGTATAGTTAAGTGGATTCTTAGAAATTAACAATAAACAGAAAAATAAGCAGATTATTATAATATTAGGTTCAAGTTAAGGACTTGGAGTTCAGTCACTAACCCTCCCACTATTTCTGCGAAAAGCCCATCACTCTCAATGGGGTTTCGGGAAAACCATTTTTCCTAGTGGGCTTGAGGTCCACAAGCGAAATTCTCCATGCCCCGCTTTAACGATTCCATATGGAAATAACCTTGTGAGAGGTATCCAATACCATTCTCGTCCTACAAGATCCCAAGATATTTTGCCTCAGCTTTTCTCATGATTGTGAGGACTCCAAGCAAATCACGTTACTTGGTGTTAGACCGACCCATCAACCGAATCATATACCGCAAAACTATTGCCCCCCACTTCGTGAGATAGGGAAATAGAAGCGTAGTCTTTTCGTTCACAATAATAGTGCAGCTTTATTTCAGTCCAAACGTGTCACGACTCGTGAGACCACGTATGAGTGAAATCAGCTTCCTCACTACATTATTGTGGATGGAAGGCATGAAAATTACTTCACTAGGCATTAGTCCTAATCCATCAACCGAATCATAGCACACACTATCGCCCCCGCCCCGACTCGTGAGACAGGGAAATAGGTGTGTATTCACTTCGTTCACAGTAACAATGCGGCTTCATTTTAGTCCGAATGTGCCACGACTCGTGAGACCACGTATGGGTGAAATTGGCTTCCTCACTACATTACTGTGGATGGGATGTATGGAATAACGAGCCATTGTGTTTATTTCCAATTTTAGGGTCTAATATTATTAACTTGGTCCAACCAAATAAGAGTTCATTTTAGTAGTTTGACCGAGGCCTCAAATCACAATTAATATTCTTGCATGAAATAATCCAATATATAATGCATTTAAATAAATGCATCGCATGCAAAATAAAAAGCCTAGCATGCCCCTGTTTGGATGATCCACAAGCCCAAACCTATGCGACCCCACTGAGCCCACAGTGGATCTATGGTAAGTCTAAGGGTAGGCCTATTATTACAAGATATTTAACCATTAAACAAATTATGGGCCTTGTAATCTCTCTTTATTTCTTCTTTTCCTTTGGGAGCTCCGTCCTTTGGGCCTCTTATCCATGGATCTCCGTGGGCCAACCCATGGCCTCCTCCATGGGCCTCCATCGTCTGGGCTTGCTCTTTACAATTATTTAAAACTAAAGTAAATCCTCTCCACCTAATTCTACTCTCATTACAACTTAAAAAAAAAACACCCAATCATCAGTTGAGGGAGTACATTAATGGGGAGAAAGCAAGCCTTAAAAACATATTAGGCTAAAAACGAAGATTTTAAGGAAAATAAAGGCACACAGGCCCCAACCTAATAGAAAATAAACCATACACAGGGTTACCAATAGGCTTTCGTGATCATCCTGTTAATCTAATTAACAATAGCACATTTATTTCCAAAATAAACATGCACCCACA
>JACGWL010000130.1:0-12271 GCA_034509725.1 Sesamum angolense
GTGTATCTACAAGGTTCTTCCCCTGTAGTGGTCTTCTTCATGAGCACGGCTGCCCATCTATAGTCGTTGGCGTCTGTGTTGACTACCAATTCGTCCTCGTCCTGCGGTATTGCAAGTTTTGGCAGATTATTGCAAACCTGCTTTAGCTCACGAACCCTTTGTGTGTGGATTTCCTCCCATTTCCACTTTGCACTTTCTGTTTCTTTCAAAAGTGGCCGAAATCCTTTCTATATTTTGCGAGGTCTTTTATGAAGATACCTGCAAAATTCACCACTCCAAGAAGCTTCTTATCTTTGAGTATATCAGGAAAATTACGGATTTTCTCCACAATGTGCTCCTGCAACTCAATACCTGCTTCGTCAATAAGAATTCCTAAAAATTCAATTTTATTGACCGCCATAGTAGCTTTCTTTTCAGAAAGTACTAAACCTTCCTTATAACATGCATAAGAAAATATCTCTAGATGTTTAATATGATCTTTCATATTTTTAGATGCATTCAGGATGTCGTCAATGTAGACAAACATGAACTCAAAATAATCTTTAAAAAGATTATCCATTTTCCTTTGAAATATCTGGGGTGCATTAGCTAAACCCATTGGTAGTACGTTCCAGATATATTGACCTTGTGGTGTAGAGAATGCAGTAAACTTTTTTTATTCATTCTCATTTTTATCTGATAGAAACCAGATTTGCAATCAAATTTAGAAAACACTTTTGCACCTTTAATGCAGTCAATTAAGTGCTCTCTACTAGGAATGTAATAACCATCAAATTCAAGTATTTTATTAATACCTTGATAGTTAATTACCAACCTGGGTTTACCTCTTTTTATTTCGCCGTGGTTTCTTACCAGAAATCCAGGGCTACTGTATGCAGAGATTCCAGGCTCGATGAGTCCAAGGTTGATATGCTCATTGATAATCATTTGCATATCCTTCTTGTCCTCCATGTTCATCTGGATAGGCTTGTATCGAACATACTCATATTTGCATTCCTCTTTGATCTTAAGAGTAGCTTCGATTTTGTTCCTATCCCACCATGCCAGAGGATTTTCACTGAAATTTCTCTGGATGAGCCTCTTGACATTTTCGAGAGAAAGTTTACTTTCCTCGCTTATGTCCATGGTTTTTAGTTCTACCAAGGCTTCCTTGAGGTTTTCTATTTCTTCCTCGGATTTCTTGTAGAAGCTATCGCTTTCGATGAGTCCCTGTTGCTTGAAAGACAAAAGAACTTTACCGAATTTTCTTTTATCCTGCATTTTTGGATGAGTTAATTTGGCCTCAACATCACCACGCTTGCTGCGAAAATTTATAGGCATTATACGGTTAAATGCATTCTCTCTTCGCAAAACCTGTATCTCATTACCACAGTTAGTAGTAAAGATTAACAGATTTCGTTGATTATCCTGCATATATCTTGCAAATGTTTGAATAAAATTATTACCTAGCAAGATATCAGCACCTGCATCATGAAAGTAAATGGGAGGTGTTTTTACCCGAAACCAGGGCGTTCCAAATGCTCCTCCGATCATGATTTTGGCTTCTCGAATCCCTGTATTGAGTATTAGGATTTTTTGTGAAAAATCCCTTCCTGCAATAACAGGTAAAGTTTCCCTTGCTTCTTTAGGGAAAACTCTGGGTTTTGCTGTGCAAATACCTGATCCTGAATCAATATAAGCTGCAATATTCTGGTTTATATTGATCATATAACATACCAACAGATATGTATATAGAAAAGGGGATTGTCATTCAATTCTTATGGTCACACCATCAAGACTGAATTCCATACCGTTACCTTTTCTTCCCCATGGTTTATGATCTTCGAGGAAACTTAACCCCAAAGTCATACTCCCATTTTCTCGTCCTGCAACTCCTACAACTAGAAATTCATGACCTGCTATTTCTAACATGCCTTCATATCTACCAACAACAGGTTGCTGCAAATGATATAAGTCATCACAAGGAAAAAGTTTTCATTCTTAGTGATGTCAAATATAACTTGTATTTCTTTCCATCCTTCAGGGCATTTAAGTTTTACGTTATCTACCCTAATCTCTTGAGGAGTCAAAACTTTTGACAGTTCTTTCTCTTTTCCTTTGTAGCCTATGATCCTATCTTCCGAAAAGGACATTCTGCTACTAAACTCAGTTCTAGAGCTCATTGTTCGATCTAGGACTGGGTGATCTTTTATAACGATATCGACACCTCCTATTCTAGGTATCCTAATTGGATCTGGTGCCATTACCTTAGCAAATTCCTTGAAAATTCTGGGAATTTCGATATACTCTTTCCTAAGGAATAAATCAGAATGATGTGTATTGCAAAGGGCATAAGCAATTCTATAAGTTATAGAATATGGTCTATTACCTTCTTTCATTAGATCTTTTCTTTTAAAATCTTGATGAAGGGTTAAGACTCTACTGAAATCTTGGTCAGCTAGGTTGTATGCTATCCTAGGATGAATATCAAACATCAATTTTCCTGCATACAAATTTCCTATCATTGTCCCAAGACAACCATCTCTTAAGTTATTGATTCTTTTATCCATTATTGATAAATGTATTTCTGAATCAATTCCTTCCTTAAAAGTTGCTTTTATTACTACTTCAATAGTCCCTATGTGGATCCATTTCATAGTAACTGCAATTTCTTCTCTTAGCCTACTTAATTCTTCAAGAATTTCTTCTTTAGGAATAAGCTGCATTTCCATCACATTACCAGTAAATTCCATAGGAATAGCAAGCTCACCTGAACTTACTTTGTAGATTATGTGATGTTTCCTTTAGTTTAGTCCTATCTGGTTGAGGACTTTACCAATTCCTCCAATTCTAAATCCATCATATGGACTGAGGTTGGAATCTTGACGCATGATTCTTTCCATGGTTTTATTTGACACCGTCATTCTGGAAAATAATCCTGACAGGCTTTCAGAGGCTTGAAACCTATCTTCCTCACTGTAATTACTCTGACTCGGTTGAAGATCCATCCGAATTAGTTTCTATCTCTTCTTCATAGACGCTTTCGTCCAAAGGAAGATCCTCAAATTGGTATGGTACCAATTCACCATAGTAGACTGCGTCTAATATGTCGTCCGTGGCTTCGAATTTTTTATCTCACCACATTTCTGCGGGCAGTCTGGAGCGATATGTCCTCTTGCTCCACATGTCCAGCAGTTGCAATCTTTGAAACTTTCGTTAGTCCGGGTATGGGCCCGTCTGAAAGTTCTTCTCGTAGGGGTTCTCCCTGTGGATCTTGCATCTGTTCGTCTAGATCCTTGGGATGAAGCCCTTGTTGGTCCGCTCCTTTGCCCAGATTTGTATGTTCTGGCTTTGGTTTTGGACCACCATGATTTTCGCCTGAAAGGAGTTCTTCTGGAATTCCTGGAGTATAGATCACTCCTGTGTTTCCTCCTTTTCCTCGGCTCACCTGATTCTCCTATAATAGTAGGAAAATCGTTATTTTCACAACAGAGAGGGGTTCGTTTAATTGTACCTCTCAGTCTTTTCATATTTTTCTGGATAGATGCTTGATAACACCAATCCTTCAGCTTGTCTTTGAGGAAAGACATTCTCCTTGCTACTGAATCCATCTGTCCTCCAGGTACTTTGTATGATTGGATCAACATTTCCCTCCATGGACTGCAGATTTTTGCAAAGAACATTGGAGCTGCAACATCTACTGCTACTCCACTCTGAAAGAAATATTTACGAAACCAATAGATATATTCATCTACTGCGCAAATACTTCTTAGTTCAAGGCTGAAAAGAGCTTGTGCATATTCTCTAGCCTTTTCTGTTCTACTTCCCTCGAAGTATCCATCTCCGATGAAGTGTATCTTGATAAGCCTTCCTAGCCGATCTGCTATTGCACTCTTGGAATATCCGGCAAGGATACTGGCTTTAGTATCGGCTGGGGTATTATCCCATCCAATCTTCACAGAACCCTCCAAGCTTAACTCCACTAATTTAATGAAGTTTTCTTTATCGAGTTCTAAGGTAGTTGCCGCGATCTTTATGGCTGCTACCCATTCGTCTATCAGCTTCTCCATGTTTCGGAAGTCGATAACATCCAGGTTTAGTACATCACCGTATGGATGTAAGGGCTGAAGCATCGTTCTTGCCCAAGGTGTATTTTCAGGTGCTCTCCTAGGATTTCTCCCTGGATTTTCTCGAAGTCTGGTTCCCACAAACGTTGGTGTTGCGTTGGTGTGGAAATCTGCACTTTCCCTCATTGAGTGATCTTGTGGAGCTTCATTGGAACATGTGCTCCCTCCGGTGGTAGTGCTGGAGTTACTTCATTAGTTTGAATATTGACTAAGAACAATCCCAAGTTGGGAAAATGATTCAGCCAATTCTTGTAGATCTGATAGATCCGCTCTGGTTACCTCCATTATTTTATGGAGTTAAGGATCTCCTGGATCTGTTCATCCCGAGTCTTTGGCTTCGGGATCTCCTTCGCCTTTCCTTTCTGGTGTAGAAGAGGTACTGTCCCAAGGGCGTCCCTGATCCGTTCTTGTCTGGATATGGATGTTTCAGGCTTATCCTTTGGTTCTTTTTCAGATCTGCAACTTCTGTCTTCAGATCTGTAAGATCCTTGTGTAGATTTGGTAGGATCTTAAGAATCTCGTCCATCTTATGGCTCAAAGAATCTACTTTCATAGGTATGTTGGATAACCTATGTCCATAGTCTTGGACCGTCTTCTGGATTTCCCTAAGATCTTGAGAAATCTTCAAGGTATCGGACTCGATTTCCTTCCAATTAATACCTCTAATCATAATTTTTAGAGAGATATTGGTGTAGGAATTGACCTTTTCCATTCCTCCGAGCCGGAATTGGCCCATTGATCTCAGTGGCCTGTAAACGCCTCACCACCTGTCCTGGTACTTCAAGTTGGACTCGGAGTTCCCTAGGTCCCTCTTGATAAAAATCGGGTTCATCTCTAGTGGATCCCCGCTTTGTGGTTCCTCGGGAGTTCGAGGAGCTGCTTTCATCTTACATGGACCTTTGTATGGACCATGGTCGCATTTCCAAAGAATTTCCCGAATGACATCATTTCTCTGTCTTTCCAGAGTCTGGAAATATTCCCTGTTGTCATTGTAACTCGAACTTTCGTTCGGTTCCATTTTCTCTTGGAAGGTCTCCTCCGTTAGTGGAAAAATATCTAAATATAATATTAACCTAATATTTCTTCAATAAACCTAGGCTCTGATACCATATTTTTTGCGTGTAACTGTAAAACTCATTTTAGATACGTTGGCATTGTATCCTCGTCGATCTCAGATCTAAGAATTCCTTTTCAGGATGAACTTAGTAATTGAACAGATCGTAAGGTTTTCCAGCCTTATATATCTGTTTAGAGTTTCACAAAGTTTTTCGATCAAGGGACGATCAAGGGACTAGATCTGCGAAAATCAAACCTTTTTGGGGCTAAAATGATATTTTTAAAAGATAAGCCATGATAAAAGATGTTCACACATGGGCTGTGGTATCAAATCTGCAACTTTCATAATGGTATGTCTGTCATTTTAAAAGGTATGGTACCTAAATCGCAAAGTTGCTTAAACTATAGTACCTCTTTTGTATTTTATCCAATCATGAGGTATTGGTAATTTTTTTTCAAATAACGAAGAGGTATTTGTAATTATGCCAAATTTCAAGGATAGTTATTGTAATTTACCCCTTTTTATCCAAAATTTAAGATTTAAGGAAAAAAAAATTTATCTAAGATTTGCTCACAAGAGTTTAACTTAAATTATATATATATATGAATCTTATAAACATAATAATAACATATTCTTAAGGCTTAATTTTTTTGGACTTATACTTAAATCTCATATGAAAAAAATGCTGATTGAGACTTCTTTTTACACATATTAGATATGTTTTATAAAATATATTCATAATTTTATTTTTCTAAACTACTGAAAATGAAAAAAAAAATGCTGCATATTTTTTTTTTTGGATAAAATGTAAGTAAATTCATCCAAGAATAGTTACAAATACTCCGGGCATACCCGGAGAGTTACAAATTCCACTTTGTGGATATGCGATCAGTACATGTGGAAAGATGTCAAAACGAGCTAGAACACAATGATCTAAATCGAGAAAACAGAAATTACATTTGCTGAAAGCTGCTGATTTATGCAGCACTGCCGCAAACCAGTCGTCATGTGGAGGGGGGTAGGTATTCCCCTCCAATGTCTTGTCTCGACTTCGGTTTAGTCTGGGCGACGTCGGCCGATGAAGTTCCTGGCATGAGGTGTTGAGTCGACGTCTGCGAATCTGTTTCATCGGAAGAGCCCGATGAATCAGTCGATGATTGTGTTCTTAGTCCAGCCTTTTGTGCAGGCGCAATCGCATTCTGTTGGGGCTTGGACGATCCCGGCTGATTCTGAGTTTGTTTGCCGGATGACTGCACTTTGTGCACTGACCGTTCCTTAGTAACCTTGTCGGCCAATGGTGCCGACTGTCCCTGTACACCCTTTCCGGCCATGTGTCCCTTGCCGGCCTGCTGCTGTTTCTGTGGTTTGCGCTTCACGACAGTCCACTCTGTGGGCTGACTCTTTTTCGTTTCAGGTAGCACGTCGGTCGCGGCCGGGGCAGTAGGCATTGCTGTGCCGTCAGTGGACGGTTGGGTGCCTTGGCAAGACGCTTCTAAATGGCCAAACAGGTTGCACTTCGTGCAGAATTTTGGTATGAATTCGTAGACAACCGGCTGCGATCGCATCACGCCGTTTGGAAGCATGAAATCAACTTGGTCGGCAAGCGGCTTTGAGGCGTCGACTTCAACCAAGATACGAGCATAGGAGACTCTCTCCATTTTCAGTGTGAGTGAATCCATTGCAATAGGCGTGCCCAGCTTTGAGCCGATTTTACCGAGAGCATTGGCATGCCAACACTCAAGGGGAAGCGACGGGAGGGTGACCCAAACCGGTGTCAAGCTGATGCTGTCCTCCTTAAATTCGAAACAATCCGGCATGGCTTTGAGGATCAGTGGCCGGCCGTAGACAAAATAAGGGCCGCCGGCAAGGACACGTTGCCGGTCGCATCCTTTTGGAATCGAAAAATAAGCCAGCCACTGTCATGCAGCTGGAACAGAGACCCCCAAGTCTTCGACAGTGTTCGTATGGCTTGGAGCCCCGGAAATTTGCCAGCAATATAGCCGACAAGGCAATACCCCAACTTGGTCCGAACATCAATTAAGTCGTCCACCCCAAGCTCGAGAGTTTCTGGCTCAACCGCAAACTTTGTGAGTTTGTTTTCGTCGGAGAGCTTCCGATTGGAACTGAAGAGGCCCGCAAATGATTTGTCTTATCTTCAGCCCCGGCTGTTGGTTCAGAGGCCAGCAATGTCTCATATACCGGCAGTGTCTCCTTGACCGGCTGCGTGCCTTTAGGTCGGTGGCCTTGGTCCAGTTTTTCAGTCAAAACAGGGGCAATGGCCGGTTTGTTCAACATACCCCCGGCTGTAGCTGTTGCCGACGGCATGTCCTTGGTCGGTAGTACGTTCTTAGGCTGGGAGCCTTGCTTTGCTTTCGCAGCAAACAAGGGGGTAGATTCTAGTTCAGATAAAAAACTCCGAAAATCATTGTTACCAACCTCTGTTCCGTTGGTAGACATCTTGGCCGAGAAAGGGGCAGTGTCCGGCACTGGTTGGCCATCGGCCAGTGGCTTGGAAGGCTGGCCGACTTCTGGACAGACAGGAGCTTCAGCCGGCCTGTTGTTCTTCTGCTTGGCCGCAGTGACAAGTACATCCTCAAATGCCTTGGCATCAATGCACGCAAGGCTGGAATGCTGGCTGGTTGTTGGAAGCTTTGTGTTGTTTTCCCTTCTTTCCCTTGGCCATAATGAGTGCAAGGCTAGGGAGGGGGGAGCCTCAAAAGCAGCAAACAAATTGTGCAGGCAGCTGGTGCACAAAACCCGGAAGGCAATCTGAACACAGCAGCACCTAAAGTCAAAAAATGCAGGCTGTTTTTCCACAAGGGAAAACAGCAGGTTTGCAGCTAGGGTGGACAGCAAACAAATTGTGCAGGCGGCTGGTGCACAAAACCCGGAAGGCAGTCTGAACACAGCAGCACCTAAAGTCAAAAAATGCAGGCTGCTTTTCCACAAGGGAAAACAGCAGGTTTGCAGCTAGGGTGGGCTAGTGCTTTGACCAAAAAATGAAGTGCTGCACCACCTCCGGCTGGTTGCTCACTGGCCGGAAAAACACTTGCCGAAAAAACGAAAAACACCTCTGGAACAAGGAGAACCAGTGGCAAGCAGTTCCGAGCAGGGTCCTTCACGCTTTACTGGCGTTGGGCAGTGGCAGAGTTACACTTTCAGAGCATGAAAGTCGTCGGAAGTTGGTGAAAACCAGCCAAAAAAAATGCTGTAAATGGCCAATCAAAACCTGGAAACCTTTCCCTCCGGCAGTGGCTAGCAAACCCCGCCTGTAGCTACAGATTTTCTATGCAGAATCTGAAACAGGCGGCAGCAACTTCTCCGGCGAGCAGAGGCTGAACAGGCGAGCATATGGCAGCAAAACTCCCTCAAATCAACGAAAATAATCGGTAGAAATGGAGAGCATCCTTAGACAACGAGGTTAATCGGAGCCAATCTTGCAAATCATGGAAGAAAGGCCATCAAAATGGAGCTTCCATAGTGAGGCACTCTAGAGAGAAAATTTCTAGAGAGAGAAAAACTCTAAACCACACTAACTGACTAAAAAAAATGCTGCATATTTTAAGTTAAGCAATATGTTGTTATCATGTTCATAAAAAATAAAAAATTTTATTATTCACATAAGATAATTACATCATAATTGACGTAAAAAAAAAATATAGAACAGTTGTTTTCCACTTTATAAAAGGAATTGATGGAGAAAGAAAATCAACCTAGAATAAGAAAGGTTGACATTTATGTAAATGGTAAATAAATATTATTAATACTTTCCGTTATTAAATGATTAAGTATGATATGGTAAATATCATTATTTTCTCTAATGAATGTAACCTAGAAATAGATCCAAGTTCAAGGGAAGTATGAATGAAACATATATAGTTGTTCATGTTCGAATGTATTTGTTATTAACAGAATGATTCAAATGAACAAAGCCTAAAAGGAGTCCAGATTCAATGAGGCAAAGGTGGACATTCCAAGAAAGGAAGGCGTTGAAGAAGGAAAGTTGCTAAAGAAAAAGAAAAATGTGACTTACCAAATTAGCTTAGCATTGTATTAGTATAAATACCCCATTCTTATTGAGATAAAGGGGGGAAGAAAAAAAGAGAGAAGAAAAGAATGTATACTGTATTTTTGTGTGATGATGCTATATCGCACCTCAATGAATAAAAATTATTTGATTTTATTTTTGTACCATCAGGAAAAATTTTATAATTTTACAAACTTACGAGATTAAAGTGAAAAAAAAACTTAAATGACTATTTTACCTACCAAAAAGTTACAATACATCTATTTTTTTGCCAAAAATTGGTCGGAGGAACCAAACTACAACAAAAAACTAAAACTTAGAGATTTAAAATAAAAAAAAATTATTAATCTTGTGTTGAATAAAAATATTAAAAGATCATCTAACAAAAGAAAAAAAATAAATAAAAATGGTCGAGTCGTACCCCACTAATAACTTAAGATCTGATGCAACAATTTTGGATCTAGAGACCGGCTGGGCCTTGAGGTGATTGGGTAGGGTCGGGTATAAAGTAACATATTGGACATCTTTTGGGATATGTTCGTATAGGACAAGACTCTACCCGTTGACAATGCTAAACGAGGCCATATATATGTTTCAAACCCTCATCTAAGGGTTGACAATATATGCATGAGCCCTACATTATTTGTAGATGAGAAATTTGAGTGACTAATAAGCCTCGAGGGACATCTCCCTAACGAAGTATCTTTTCTAAGATAAATTCATAGAATTTAGGGTAAATTACATTTTGTCATTTAAATTATGTCCGTTTTCTCACTTTTTCATCAAAACTTTTTTTTTTCTTTTTGTCAACTTACCATCTCAACTTTGCGAAATTTACACATTGACATATATGATCATATTTCTGTTGACTTTTTTTACCGAAAAAATCACATCTTGTGCATGTATATAAAAAATTCACATCAGATAACATTTATACATCACGCGTGTACAGCATGTGGCGTTTTTTTTATGAAAATTTGGTTGAAAAATAATTATAAATGAAAAAAAATTATAAAATTTTATAAAATTAAGATGGTAAGTTAATAAAAAAATATATATCAAATTATAAAAATAATTATAATGAAAATGACAAAATTTGGTTAACTCTAAAATCAGAATTAAAATGAATAATATTTGGCATAGCAAAAACAAAAATAAAAATCACGCCGCATGCGGTGTCAATTACCGAGCGGCTGAGGCCCGGGTCATTGAGCTGTTTGTTCTTTCTCACTTCAATGGATTCTCAATGGGCCTTTGGGAGTAAGCCCACTATTAGTTTATGTCGACACGTGTTTAGATGGATATAAGGACCGAAATATAAATTAAATTATTTGATATTCGATTATGAGTGATGTATGAATGTTCATTTGGGCTTGATTTTTTAATTTAATAAATCAAAATTTAACAAAATTTATCGTTCAATAAATTTTCCGGCTCATTAAAGCTCATTTGAGCTTCATTCGATTATAATCAAATCCAATTCAATATAAATTTTCAGGCTCGATTTATAATCGAATGAGCTCGACTAGTCCGACTCAACTTCATTTGTTTATATTCCTATCTTCGCGAAGCTGTATTGTATATTTTATGATCATTTTAGTGAAAATAAAATTAAATATAATAAAAATAAAAGAGAAAACTAATGTTTATGTTTTCATTTTTAGTGAAAAAATGTTTTTGAATTTTATATAGATTTTTTGTATAAAAATGAGATTGTATTTTATGTTGTATTTTGATGTCGAATCAATATATTTTCAATAAAAATATAGATAAATATATTTGTACTTTAATTTCTATTTAAAATTTTAAGGGTTCGTTTGGTTCAAGTGAGATAAAAAAGAGAAGTAAAGCGGGAGGGAAGCAAAAGGGGGAGTGGGAGGGAAAGAATAATAGTTATCCTTCAAATTGTTTGGTATGATTGAAAAAGAACTAAACAGTAAATCTAAAATATTTCCACTTTGTTTGGTACGAGAAAAAAACATATTAAGAAGAAAATACTATTTTTTATAATTTTATCGAATAACCCTTATCTTCGTAATTACAAAATAAATAAATTAATATTATACTAATATAATTTTAGTATATAAAATTTTTAAAATATTATTACAAATATTCTTAAAAAAAAATTGACTTCGATAAAATAGTTTTTCAGCAATTTTGTTATCTTTAATCTGGCAATTATGGTGCAGTATTATCAATGGAAAATGATAAAAGAATCGGAGGAAAACTATACATATATGTATATATGGGCAACAAAGTAAATAAAAAAATATATACTCTCTTGTCTTTCTGATTTTATACGTTCACTTTTTCATCCAATTTTGAACGAAAATAAAATTGAACTCTAAAGGGGTTTCATACGCATCGATTATTACTTTCCCTCCATTTTTTCTTCCTAATCGAACGCTAGTCTTTTTTACTTTCACTTCTCTTATATTTTCTATTTTTCGCCTCAATCAAACATAGTCCGACAGTGAAACAGAGTGTTACAAGTCTTGGCAAAAGTCAAAATTAGTTTAATACCTTTGTGACTTCATTGCATACGTATTAAAGTGTTTATAAATTCACCTAAATATGAATAAAATAGGTTCCATAAAAATTAATTTATTTATTTATTACACATAGTTCTCACTCCTCACCTGGACGAAAAATAGGGTACATTCAATGTTGGGTGCCTCTAGGCTCTAGGTATCTTATATTTTTGTTCAAATATTAAATTTTAAATAGTTTTTAAAGTTAATTCTTTTAAATGAAGTAGTCGTTTATCATGGTACTAGAGTCAAGTCGAACAAAAATTCTTGAGCTATTTATTTATAATATATATATATATATATATATATATATATATATGTTTCACACGCAGAGTTTATGCATGAAGGAGACATGTCAATATATTAAATATTAAATAATTATTTTCTCTAATAGTTTGAACTTTTTTATAAAGTGGTCGTTTAATGATTTAATTGCCTCATCCTTGACGGGTTATTTAATTTTGGTGTAAATTACAATTAGTTTTTCTAAAATTTGACATAATTATAAATACCTCATTTTTGTTTGAAAATTACATATACTCTCTAATAT
>JACGWL010000131.1:0-30721 GCA_034509725.1 Sesamum angolense
TATATGACAGAGAGTTCTCCCATGCACCTTGAGATGGTTTAGACTCTAAAAGTCTTTGGCCAAAGCGATTGATCGATCAGGAATATATTTCCTATATCGGATCAGTAGAGTAAACGCATCTCGAGTGTTAAGCATAGTTGCCTAGTCAAGGATGAGAACCGACACCCAATTCCATGCCCTAGACTAAGGCCAGGAGACGGTTGACAGTATGACCGTACTCGTATGGATTCGGAGCCTAAATGTTCACACCAACATTCACTTAGTCTCTAGTGCCATGGACTGTTGCTAGACAACCACCATGGTAACGGGTCATTTCCAGTTATGGGATAATTGAAAATAATTAATTAAATTAGATTTAATTAATTGTGTTGGTCACACATGCTCAAGTCTAGCTGAGGGTGAACCTAAAGAGTCACACCCTACCACTATATGGGATAGAATTAATTTGGAATTAATTCTAGAAGAGTCGGATGAATTTAATTGGATTAAATTAATCTTTGGAGAGAATAAATGATTGGATCATTTATTTAGACCAATCCATTGGATGGATGACTTGAAATTTAATTAATTGGATTAATTAGAATTTCAAGTTAGATAGTAAAATTAATTGGATTAATTTTATTAGGCTTGGTCCAATTTATAAATTAGATTTATAAATTGAAAGAGAGAGCATGGGCTTGGATCTTTTAATTAGATTAAAAGATATAGGAGTTTAATGTTGGGCTTATGATTAAATTAGATTTAATATAAGTCCATAAGACGTGGGCCTGATCCTATCGAGCCCGGTTCATTAAATACAAGCCCAAGCCTTGGTTGGACCTTGGCTAAATAAAGGAGGACAATTTTGGAAGGTTCTTTGGCTGATTTTTTAGGCAAAATTCATGCTTAAGGGTGTGGTAGGGTTAGGATGGTTGTTTTGGAGCCTAACTAAGTTAGGACTCCTAGTATGTGTATGACTAGGTTATATATATACCTTCATTAAACCCCAGCCACACACACAACACATACTAGCCTCTCAAAAACCTCACAAATTCGTGCCTCTCTCTCTCTCTCTCCCATGTTCTCCATATCATTTTTTCATTTGGTCTTAGAGATCAAAAGAAAAAACGAAAGAGAGATCAAAACACGTTAATTCATAGCGATTATTTTGATCTCCATCTCTTTTGTGGAGATTTTGCTAGCACGAAATATCCACATCCTTTAGTGGTGGTGTGTCATTCTTGGGAGGATCTCAAGATCGAGGTCTCGTCGTGGATGGATCCGGAAACGAAAATGGAGAGGAGACAACGCCTGTAGCCGTACGAGAAAAACGACAAAGGTAAAACTCCATTTATGATTTTCGCTCCTTGTTTTTCTCGTGATTTCTTGGCCTATGTTTTTATATTTAATACACCGAACGCTTGGGAAAGATCAAGGGTACACCCCTTGATCGGGTATTAATTTCGTTAAATATCGCATGTTTTACTGATTTTTTTTATTTTTCGCGCTTCCGCCGCGCTTCCGGGCCGATCCGCTTTCTTCAGAAGATTCACAGGAGCCATTTTTCCTATTCGATTAATTGCTTTAGCCAAAGACTTGAAGAGTCACAGGAGCCATTTTATCAACACTGACAGATGACAAATTCTCCCTTGGAATCCACTATCTTCACTACATATTTCGACTGCTCTGGACAAAGCTTATAATGACCATATCGAAAGATACAGTCACCTCTCACCAGAACCAAGATACAATCTTCCTATGCATGAATTCATTATTGAAATCGAGAATTCTAGTCATACGACCAAGCCTTAAAGGCTTTCATATGGCGATCCCACGAATGTTTCATCATGTTTTAACTACCTTACTAACTACCTTACTAACTAAACCACTAAAATTGGATAGACGACCTATGCCCCGCTGATGAAATACGATACTATAATACTTAGTGCAAGTCTCTATAGGACTCTCGATGCCCTGTCTCGTGGCCCTTGATTTGGAATGTTTCAAACCGACCCTCAGAAGTTGATCTCTTAGCTACCAACCTATGCGCAACCAACTCCATAGGTTTAACCACCAATTGGTACAAACCTATGTAGTTGGTTGTTGCTATGAAACCAATTATTGCAAGTCGAGGACCTCAAGACAGGGCATTGAGAGTCCTATAAATACCTGCACTAAGTAGTGGATTCATTGAATGAGTGTTGCATTTCATTAGCGACACATGTTGGATGTTTATGAAATTTTAGTGGGTTAGTTTGCTAGGTTGTTGGACCGACTGAATTTACTCGCGGAATCGTCATATGAAAGTTTTGGAGGCTGGCTAGTATGACTAGTATACTGGATTATGATATTACAGGATTAGTTCTCCAACTTCAGTAGCCATGCAATCACATGCATATGATGGCTGTATCTTAGATCTGGCAAGAGATGGTTGTGTCTTTAATATGGTCATCATAAACCTTGCGAGTGCTGTCAGAATATGTATTGAGAATGGTGGGCTCCAAGATAGGATCCGTCCACTATTAGTATTTGTCAATTGTATCGCCTATGCACTTTGATACTCGTCTAAGCTCTAAAAATCTATGGTCATAGTGATTGGTCCAATAGGGATAAATTTTCTATATCGATCAGTAGAGTAAACAAGGTCTTAAGTATTGAGCATAGTTGCCTAGTCCATATGTGAACCGGCGCTAAATTTTTGCCCTAGACTAAGGCCGAGAGAAGTTTGATGAAAGACAGTACTCGTATGAAAGTTGGGAGCCTAAATATTCATGCCATTATTCACTTAGTCTCTGGTATTACGAGCTGTTATTTTTAAATTATTGGATAATAAAAAATAATTAATTTAAATTAAATTAATTATTTTTATTGGACATAAGCTCAAGTCTATTTGAGTGTGAACCTAAAGAGTCACACACAAATTACTAAAAAGTGATAGAATTAATTTAGAATAAATTCCGAAAGAAGTGAATTAATGTAATTGGATTAAATTAATTTTTGGAGAGCATAAGTGGTTAGATTATTTATGTGGATTAATTCATTGGATGTATGCTTGTCAACAGGTAGGTAAGGCCCTACCCAAGCCCAAACCCAAAAAAGACCCAATCTATTTTACCCAGACCCAAACCCTACCCAATCCATTTTACCCCACTCAAGACCCATGGATCTTAAGATACATAGGTTGCTAGACCAATCGGACCCATTCTTTGGGTCCGATTAGACCTAAACCCGATTTTTTTATCTTTTTTTCAACCTATTTTTTAGTACAAATCATACTAATTAAATTAATTATTTTATTTTTGATTTTTAATAAGGGTGTTCAATTCAGTTAACTGAACTGATTTTTCGACGAACCAAAATTTTGGCGTAACGAAAATTAAACTAATCAATTCGGTTCGATTATAATCAAATATTTTTTTTATTCAATTCGATTAATAACCGAATTACCAAAAAAAAAAAATTCAAGTAATTAACTGCTATTAATCAATTATACATTAACCAACAATGAAAATCATATTTTAACTTTGAAATTATTCTTTTTATCCATTTGAAATTGCGTTCAACATTAATTTAATCAATTTTTTAATTAAGGTTCAAAAAATTTATCAGCTCCATATATTAGTCGAGTATAACTAATTTAATATTTTTATATATTTTTTCATTCTTTTTCATTCTTTTTCCTATTACGTTCAAATTTAATTTTATTATAAATTTAATTTGGAGGTGTCACTATGAAAACGTAGATGAAAACTTTTTTATTTTCAAATATCAATATGTAAGTACATCAAGTTGATTGATATATAAAAAATTTACATATTTGATAAAATTTTATATTTAATAATTTTTACCCGTTCAATACTCATACCCATGGGTATGGTAGGGTCCAAACCCTACCCATATCCGAAATACTTATTTTATTGGGCATGGGTGCGAGTATGGGTCTAATCTAAAATAATAGGGTATGAGTTTGGGTATTACCGCCTATTGATAGGCCTACTTGCAGAGACGACCTACGTCTGTCACCAATGAAACACGACACTCATCCAATAAATGTGATATTTAGTGCAAGTCTCTGTAGGACTTCCGATGCCCTGTCTCGAGATCCTCGACTTGGAGCGTCTCAAACCAACACTCAGAAAATTGATTTCACAGCTGTCATCCAAGTAACTACATGGGTTATCAAATTGGTCTGTGGGCATTTATTGTGACGGAAAAATGCAATTTAACGCAATCAATAAGTACAAAAACCACATTATGCCAATGATGAATACTTACTATATTATCAAGAAAATATTACTTTAATAAAAATTGATGAATAGTTGTCAAACTGCTATTCCAATTAACTTTCTAATCATCTATTCTAACACTGGCTGCAATGAGGCCCGTTGTGCTGCCTGCTGCCCGTGGCCTGACAAACATTCTCCTTCAACTATTTGGTCAATATCCGTAGGTTCATTTGGTTGTATCAATTCTTTAGTTCGGTTATAGATTTACTAAATTGATTTTTCCGGGTATTATTTATTAGGAAATTTGGGGGATAAAAGAAGAAACCGTGGGGGATTGTTAGACTTTTGTTCAGATATGTGGTACGTAGTTAGCTGATGAGTCGTGTAGCTCACTCATCCATATTCACACTATACCTCTGCGAATCGCTTCTGGCTTCAATTTCTCATGCAAAAACAACGCCACATCTGTTATCAATTATTGCAACAAACCAAAAAAAAAAAAAAAGAAAAAGCATAAGAGGTCGGATGTCCAACCCAATCCAGAAAACCGGATTTCTTATATTGTTCGGATCTAGACTCATTGAGTCTTGAGTTGAATGGGTAGAGTTCAAAAAATATAACTTTCTTGAGTTTCATTGTGCTTGGACATAAATAGAGCAAGACCCTACTCATTCACAGTTCTAATTATTCAATATTGTTACACAGAAATAAACTAGATCATGGACTCTGTTAGCAAATTTTGGTACTCCATCTTATATGAGTGGAGTCTATAGTTGCCAACCTTTTATAATCAATGTTGATGACCACAAATATAAGTAATGTTTTGCCTAAATCGTAAAGAAAACTCTTATCTTTTATATATATGTCTATCTCTATTTCTATTTATAAAAAAAAAATGTTTTATCGTACAAATTTTTGAACGGTAAAAGTCCTCCCATATCCATTTTCCCAACTATTCGAACATCGGTCAATACAAGGGTGAACAGTCACGAACTAGCTTACGTCTATATATATATCTATCACCCCACCGCAGCGACTTTACGTACCTCACTGTCCAAGGATATCTGACCCCTTGCCTCAACTGAGATGCCTCACTCTCTTTTTTCTCACAACATGTTGATCTCATCAACACGTAGCAAACAGACCTACACAGGGAAAACAGTGCAGCAGATGATTGATGTCGCGCCATTCAATGCTAACAATTTCTTGCACCCACAGAGGACCTTCTAGCTAGAAAGCCATTACATCTACAAAAATGCTGCAACCGCCCGGCCAACACCAAGTCAAACACTCCAAGGTCCAAGCCAATACCATGCTAAAGGAAAACATATAAATCGCCATACATACAGGATAATAAACAAAGTCAAATTGCGATACATAAGAGTCGGAACACAACGAGGGTCAAGCAGTAGTGAAGTATAATATAACATTTAACAAACAGGGTTGAGGTCCACAATACACAGCGCAATCTTGTCCATAGCATGCACAATTTATACCACCATCCTGACCCTGACAGTTGTATCCCCAAGCCACATCCTAGAAATAAACTACCACCAGGTCCCAGAGGCAGCTACAGTAACAGCATACGTACAGTCGACTTACGGAGAAGAAGGTTCAGCACTAGCTGATTTTGAACCAGATCTAGACGATGAAGAAGCACTAGGACTCCTTGAGTGGCTTCTTGAAGACCGGCTATCTTGAGAGCGTGGACGTTCGCGAGAACCCCAAGAATCATGGGAAGCACTCCTCTTCAAGCTTTTATTTCGTCTTGGGGAGACGCTGCAAGACTTCTCCCTCCTTGAGCTTTTCCTGGGAGATGGGGAGCCACGCCGGGAGTAGCTTCGTCGAGAGTACCTTGGGGACACACTGTGTGAGTAACTCCTCGATCGTCCGGGAGAGACGCTACGTGAGTAACTTCTCCTTGAATGAAGCCGATGTCTAGGTGAAATGCTTCGAGCAGTAGACCGGTGTCGGCCCCTATAGCGATCATCGGGAGAGTAGTCCCGTGAAGACCAGTAACGTCTCCTATAACAACGGTCATCAGGAGAATAGTCCCTGTAGTAAGGAGAGTAGGAGCGATCGCGCCTGCTTACAGGAGACCTGCTGTATGACCTAGAACGAGAGCGGGAATAAGACCTTCCACGCATGTAGTATGGAGAATATGATCTTCGACGTGCGTAAGGAGGTGAGTATGATCTGCGTCGACGACTATAATAAGGAGAATAAGACCGGCTCCGGCTCCGGCTCCGGCTCCTATCTCTTTCAGATGAATAACAAGGTGAACGACTCCTTGAATAAGTTGAGTAGCTAGGAGACCTACGACGCACTACATGAGCAGAACAATTATTGAGAAAACTTAGAAAGATAGCAGCTATAATAATCAAACCAAAATCACAGAATAGGTGTACATCTCACCATGAACTGTTCTCAGCCCAAGATACTTTCCAGGAGTAGGAGTGCGTCCTCTTCGCCTTCTAGCCTGCCAAATTCAAAACAATCCATGAGACTGATCATCTCTGAACCCCAACAGCATTATGTTTATTGACATCATGTCAGCAGCAGTTGCAAAAGGAATGGCTGCAGCAGCTGAATAGCAATAAGGTTAAAGTGCAAAAGAAAGAGACAAAAGCAGGGCATACAACCCCATGAAACAACAGTCTGCTATTTGCTTGATGTATTTGATTTGATTTGTTAGTTTGATGAAGAGCTGCTACACACAGCTGCCCTGTTGCCACAGAAACTTCAGGCGAAAGAAAGCATAACTTTCAAACTCAATATATAGGTAAATTGAATATAAGAAGATAATAATTGCCAGAATTTCTCGTACAATGATGACAACACGCAAAGGACGACAGTGTTCAAAGGCCTACAAGCAACACTATTTTACCTTCTCAACGGTGATAACCCTGCCCTCAAGCACTGAACGGTCCAAGTACTTGATGCAACGATCAGCCTCTTCCAAAGTTGACATAGTCACAAAGCCAAACCCACGGGATTCCCGTGTCCATGGGTCAGCAACAAGGTGGACATCCTCAACCTGTAAAAAACAAATGATCAATTCTCAATTGCTCAGATAAGGAGCTTATCGTTATCAGCACACACCATAGTACAAGATAATGTTGATACTAAGTCTGCAAAGCACCATCCAGGTTTCAAGAAAATTCACAGTGCATACGCAGCATCCACATATACCTTTCCTTCAGTTGAAAAGTGCTTCTCAAGGTCTCTCTTTGTCACCCGGGTTGAAAGCCCTGTTACATACAAGTTATTTCCTGGATTCTCAGCATCATTGGACAAACGACTCCTGCCAGTTGGATAATCATCGGTTGTATTATCCTACTTAAATGGTCAAGTCCAAGTTTAGAAAGCAAATGAAATAGATACTTCAAGTCCACAAATTACCTTGACCTACTCCTTGACCGAGACCTGGAGACAGATCTACTGTACCGCCTGTAAGGTGAAGGAGAATCAGAGTACCTATGGAGTATGGATAAAAATTTCAAAATGGTAAGTGAACACTTCATAGTGAATAACTAATTAGAACAGTATAATTCAGATAAAATAAAAACTTAGTACACACCTGGATCTCCTGGAGTATGACATCTGCATAGACAGACATCAATACAATATCATCAGTAACTCCGAATTAGGCTTATCACGTTCACTTAACAGTGAATATTTAATGAAAAACAAATAGAACAGGGCACTTCAATGAGCAACCAATTCAATTGACAATGATGTACGATCGGTCTTTCACACACAGAAAAACTAATATTAATTAAAGAAAGAAAGGAAAAATTCATTCCAGTTTCCAACAGAATTGAGAGATCACAGTATCACTTACTGCAACCCAAAAAATATTTAATATATAGACAGATACCTCAACTTTGATAAGTCGAGAAAAATTAATTTATATCTTTCTGAGCTAGTATTATTAACATGTTGCATGATAAAAACAGAGCATATGAAATCATTACAAGCTTCAATAGATAAACTTCATCAATCCTATCTCACAAATGAACTAAGAACTCCGCCACCTTTATATATGCCTCAAAATCACAAACTCCTTTCAGATAACACAGATACATCAGCCATTTTTGACACTTCAAAACAAAGCCTTGAGTTATAATAATAAATCGTCCCAACCGTGAAGTGATGCATAGATATATCAAAGAAATTCAACATCGTGAAAAAATAAACCAATTACACTTAGTAAAAATTTTGGCAAACCGTTTCGGTTGAATTGCAAATTACCAATTCATCTAACAATAAAAAACACACACACACACACACCCCAAAAAAAAAAAAACAAAAAACAAAAAACAAAAACAAGCGTTGTGAAATTCACGCCTAGTTAGAAAGCAACAAGAAATGATTATTTCAATTGTCGGAGGAAAAATACAATCAACAACACGGAATTCACAGATCGGAATTCCGTCGAATTCAGCATATATCACCCCAATTCGTCAATATCAATAGAGAAAAAGACCACTGAACATTAAATTAAATTTTCATTTCCAGGTAAAGGATAACATTCCAACAAAATCCTTCGAAGACTCACCTTGAAAAGCGATTTGTCAATCGATCTGCTACTATCTTCTTTCTCTACGTTTTCTGTCTATCACTCTTTCCGTGGATGCATCTGGTAACAGATTAAGCGCCTTTATATAGCTGCAAGACGAAGAGAAGTTTCTGGAGAAGCTGACTCTGGATCATATAATTTGATTTATTACACCTTTCCCCCTATTCCTATAAGTAATTGCACAAACCTCCCCTCTTAATTACAAATACCCCCATTTTTTAATTGATGGTAAAAACTTCACGGAACTTTTATAGAGACCAGTTTTTAAAATACAAACTTTTAATAAACTAATATAAAATGATGGTAATGGAATAACTAGAATGAGGGAATGAACATTTTATGTCGCTTCTCTTACTTCGATACAAAGTGAGCTCATTTATTCATAGGGCTTTAAATTCAGAATTAAATAATCTAGTCTAGTTATATAGGAATATCATGAACCATATAAAAAAACGATCTAATGTAATTTATTTTATATAATATTGTAAATAAGTAAATTATCTTCCTAAAAAAATATAATAATTTATTTATTTAAATACAACAGTTTACCTCTCTTATGTTTTTTTAAATTAAAGCGATTTACCCCCTTAAACAGGAGATAAATTGCTTTATTTTTAAAAAATACATGGGTAAATTGATAAAAAAAAAAGTTTATATGGGGTAATTTGCAAATTTATAATATTATAGAGGGTAATTGTATTTTTCTAAAAAATATTAATATAATGATGTGAGGAAATGAATTAAAAATAATTTATAATTTATAAGAATATAAAGTGATATTGAAAAATGATCATCCACAAATAAATATAGAACACCGCCTTTGAATGTGTATCAATATATGACATCCCATGTCAGAACTTAACTAGAAATCATTTTTGGAGACAAAAATCTAATGAAGGAAAATGAGTGCATTATTCATTTAATACTAAATCATATATTATCTCATTAAAACCTTATGAGAAAAATCCGTGGGGAAGACTATGATTAGAAGTTTGTTTAGTTAGGGTAAAAATTGAGCGTATAAAAAAATTAAAAGTAAAAATGGATGTAAGAATAAGTTTAGTATTTAGTTAGGGTGAATAGATGAAGAAGTAAAATTGAATGTATATGAAACCCCTTTAATGTTTAATTTTGTTTCCCTTTGAAATTGAGCTGAAAGTGAATGTGTAAGGTTAAAAGGACAAAAAAGTATATATTTTATGTTTATTTACTCTATTACTTATATACGTAATTTTTCTCCAATTGTTTTATCATTCCCGTTGATAACATTCATATATAATTTTTGAAAAAAAGAATGACTGAATCACTAAGAAAACTGTTGATGTTTGAATTTAATTTCTTTATTTGAGGGCATTGATAGTAATTTATATTTTATATAAATTGAATAGTTTATAATAAACGAACAGTACTCATTTTGTTTTATAAATATTTTATTAGTAAAACTTTTAAGATTTTATATACTATTTTTTTAATATAATATTAACTTTTTAGTTTCTAATACAAAATTTAAAAATAAAAGAGTTAATTAGTAAAATTATAAAAAATAATTTTTTTCTTCTCAATTTATTTTACTCGTACCAAACAAGGAAAAGTATTTGACATTTACTCCCCTTTTAATTATATCGAATAACTTGAAGGAAAACTATTATCCGTTTCCCCTCTCCGCCTTTTCACTTCCCCCCTTCACTTCTGATTTCCTTTTCACTTGAACCTAACGAACCCTAAAAAAAAGTCTTCCATGCATATTAATTTTGTAGCAGTAAAATATTAATCGAAATCTTTTAAACGAAGGACTAAATATTATGGACCACCTTTCAAATGTTACAATAGGGATTATTTTGTCGAACAAATCTAATTAATTGTCACTTGAATAACTTGTTGAAATTAGTATGACCGTTCTTTTGAAAAATCTTGAGAGAAAATGAAGTTGGTTGAAAATACTTTCTTGTGTCCTAATGCACTTCTCTTTCAAATGGTTGATATAGATAACTAGGATCATGTTGTTTCAGAAAATAAACCACTAGTCACCTAAATGTGTTGAGCCATAGATCTCAACCAACTTGAACTCCCTTATTTATGCAAGTAAATATCCCATCACTCCATTGCTTCACGACTATTCCCTAAATAATATGACCAAAGTCTCAAGTCACTTCTGTCAAACTTTTGCTCCATCAACTTCTAGTAAATTTTGTACATTTGTGGATTATTCCTTGTAAAAATGAGATTTCCTACATAGATAGACATACATAGAATATCTCTTTCTCCTTTTTCAAATAAAAGTGTACACTAATGAAGGCATCTTCAAGTTTTATTCTTTGGAGATACTCATCGAGATTACTACCAAGCCCTTAGTGCTTGTTTGAGGTTGTAAAACAACTTCTTCAATCTCAACACCTTGTGGTCATGGCTTTTTTTCAATTGTAAATTCATCCAATCGTTCAACATATACATCTTTTTCAAAATTGCTTGATGGGTGTATAGGGCAATCCCACCATATTTTGTGCATTCTACCACACCTTACTATCTTAGTAGGGCTCGTTCATCCCTATAAAAACCATCTCCCAATCATTTGATAGGAGACATATTTTGACAACACACAACATTCTTCGAAAGACAAAAAATACCAAGTTAAGCTCCTAATTCACGGACCAAGACCTGTAGCGTTCGGATGTGAACATGTTGGTGGCTATCCCCCAATCCTATTTATGAATGAATAACATCATTTTGACTCGTCTATAGGAAACTTCATTGATGTTGAGAATCTAGACAAGATCTTGAGCCCAGAATGCTGGTCCATAAAATGTTTTGCGTGAGTGTTGGAATTGGTGACCAAAAGGATAATTGGATTGATTGTTTTTAATTCGACAATCTTTAGCAAAATAATATAGAAATAATGAATATGGTAAGAGTTCACCACTAGTATTGTGTTTTGTTGTGCTTACCACTTACGTCGAATGGTGCTTTAAAGCCAAAAGAAGATCCCACAAATTGAAGGGTTAAACTTGTGGAGTTGGATTGCGTATAGATTTAGTGTTGGATAGCTTGTCCTTACAAATCCCATGTCCCACATGGAATAATTAATTGATTTTTCAATACTTAATAAAGAGTTATCCAATTAAATGTTTAAAATGAAAAACGGAGGGAATAATTAAAGGATATATATATATATATATATATATATATATATAATTCACTTGGCACTTGGCACATACAAAAATAAAATAATTTAGCTTTGGCACTTTGGCACCAGTAGCTCGAATAGCATCCATTAGAGTACTTTTAGCTTTAGCTTCAATTTACAATTTAAGTGTTCATCAAATGGATGTAAAGACGATATTTTTAAATGGTGAATTAAGTGAAGAAGTATATATGGAACAACCCGAAGGGTTCGTTCTGCCCGAAAATAAAACTAAAGTTTGTAAATTAGTAAAATCCTTGTATGGATTAAACCAAGCACCAAAACAGTGGCACGGAAAGTTTCATACTGTAATATTATCTTTTGGATTTAGGCATAATACAACTAACAAATGCATTTATTCAAAATTAAATGATGATTACAATGTTATTATTTGTTTGTATGTCGATGATATGTTAATTATTGGGACAAATATGCATGGTGTAAATGAAACCAAAGAATATCTATTTCTCAATTTAAAATGAAGGACTTAGGTGAAGTAGATACCATTTTGGGTATCAAAGTGAAAACACATTCTGGAGGTTTCTTTAAGCCAGACTCATTATACAGAAAAAATATTAAATAAGTTTAGACATTTGAATATTAAAGCAGTCCGTACCCCTTATGATGTTTCTTGTCCACTCGGGGAAAGTACGGGTAGAACAGTTTCACAAGTAGAATATACTAGTGCAATTGGAAGTCTATGTATGCTATATATTGTACTAGACCAGACATTGTCTTTGTTGTTTGCAGACTATCTAGGTTGACAAATAATCCTAGTATTGAACATTGGAAAGGCATTAGAAGAGTCTTTGGATATCTCAAAGGAGCTGCGAATTTGGGACTCTTCTATAATAGATTCAAGCAGTACTAGAGGGTTATTCTGATGCTAGTTGGATAACTAGTATTGGAAATAATAAGTCCACATCTTGGTGGATTTTTACTCTTGTTGGAGGAGCAGTTGCATGGGTTTCAAAGAAACAAACTTGTTCAACACATTTTACAATGGAAACCAAATTTGTTGCATTGGCAGCAGCAAACAAAGAGGCTGAATGGCTAAGAAATTTGTTATTAGATATTAAATTGTGGCCACAACCAATGCCAGCCATCACTTTGCTGTGTGATAGTGAGGCAGCTATGTCTAGAGCCCTTAATAAATTATATAAAGAAAAAAAATAGACACATTAACCTAAGACATGGTTATACAGGATTTAATATCAGAAAGTGTAATTACCATAACCTTTGTGAGATCACAAAGGAATTTAGCGGATCCGTTGACAAAAGGCCTGTCAAGAGAGTTGGCACTTGCACACGTGGCACGTGCATGTGTATCCTAGGAAAATAAAATAATTTTATTTTATTTTATTTCAGAAAATTATGCTTTATGATTATTTTAATCTCTTATAAAAGTTGCAAATAATAAAAATATTTTGACTGAAATAAGATGACTTTGCTGGAAATATAAAACTTAAAGCTGCAACTTTTCCAGAAGCATCTAATCAGGAAAAGACGTCTTTATTGAAAGATTGTGACTTTTGGATTGAGAAAATGCAAAAGAATGGGTGTATGTTTTCTGAAAAGATTTTTGAATATGTATAAATAGATAAAATCAAGTGCTAGAATATACATTTTCTGTTTCATCAGTTCTTCACTTAATTACTCTATCTTTCGAGTTGTTCTTGAAAGAAGGTTTTCGAAATTGCTGTTCGACAAACCTTAGCTGGTTTTTTCATATCCTAGAAGTGAGTTTGCTTAACCCGGCAACAATCATATGGTGGGGGCAAATTATACTTTAAGAACAGTGAAATCACGCTTCAAAATCTCTCAAATATTAATTTATTCTCAACATTTAGCGGTTGTAGAACCAACTTCTGAAGGTCGGTCTAAAATGTTCCAAGTCGAGAGCCTCGAGACGAGGCATCGATAGTCCTATAGAGACTTTCACTAAGTATTGCAACTGTGTTTCGTTGGCAGGAGGCGTAGGTCATCTATGCAATTTTAGTGGATTGGTTGACAAGGTAGTCGACTGATTGAAAATGCTTGGTCGGTATGATCAGTATTCTCGGTTCTGATAGTACGGAATTAGTCATAGGACTTGAAAAATCATGGAACTCGCATGCATACTAAGATTATATCTTGGATTTGGCAAGTTGTGACTGTATCTTGAGATATGGTCATGATAAGCCTTGTTTAGTGCAGTCGGAGTATTTTGCGAAGACTGTGGAATCCAAGAAAGAATCTCTCTCCTATTAGTATTGTGACAACAAAATCTCCAATTCGCTCTGAGATGGTTTAGACTCTTTAAATTTATGGCCGTAGCGATTGATTGAGTGTGGAAAGGATTTCCTATAATGATTAGTAGAGTAAACGTATCTCAAGTATGAAACATAAATGCCTAGTCAAGGATGGGAACCAACGCCCAATTTTATGTCGTACACTAAGGCCGGGAGACAGTTGACAGTAGGACCGTATTCATATGAAACAAGAAGCCTAAATGTTCATGCATAATTCACCTAGTGTCTAGTATCGTGGACTTTTGCTAGACGACCACCCATGGTAATAGGTGTGAGTGCTAATTTTGTTGTTTGAAAATCAAAACATAAGAAAATTATCACAAATAAAAATTTATATTTTGTAGGTAAAAGTGGGTAAATTCTCTAGTTGATCCTCTGATTCTTCTCTTCAGGAATGCATTTAACAAATTCAAAGTAAAATCTTCTTGTAGATCTTTCCTTGACTTGAATTTGGATTTCTATAACGTTAATTCGAGGGCTCACGCCTGTAATCCCTAATTAAACGATGTAAGCTTGACTTGGATTTTGATGATTTGTAAGTGGATTCGCCACTTGGATCTTTTTGAGAGGATATTTGAATATTTATAACAAGGACATAGTGCATATAGTCCCAAATTAAACGCTATAATTTGTGGTGTACCTTCGACGAAAGAGTCGATCTCCGCCTTGAACGCACTTGAATATTCTTGCACTTGAGGAATTGCATAGAGAAATTATTTGCTTTCTTCCCTTGATTTGCTCTTTGTTCTCGAGCTCTGTTTGTGTTTGAGGAAACGCATAGAGGGAATTACTAGTAATCTTTCCTTGCTTTGCTCTTCGTTCTCTAGCTCTTGCACTTGAGGAATTGCAAAGAGGGAATTATTTGCAATCTTCCCTTGCTTTGCTCTTCGTTCTCGAGCTCTGTGTGTGTTGAATGAGCTCCAAGGACCCTTTATATAGGTGTTAAAGAGGTAGAGTTGTGATACACCTGAACACCTTTTGTGTTATCTCTTTATAATTTAATTTAAAGAGATAAATATATCATATATTTGGAATGACATGATTGTTCAATTTGACATCATCTCTTTAATATTTGTCGTTTTTAAAGAGATAAATATTAAAAATATTTGTCTCGATTTGATTGGAGCATACATGCAGCTCCACATTGCGCGGTCTGATTGGATGGAATCTTTGACTGCGAAGCATGATTTGATTGGCCGGAATACTTTCTTTTGCCACTTGTCTGTCATTAATTCAATGATAAAATATATACCAAAATATCAATTAAATTGACAAGTTATACTTGTTATTAGTTTAGTATATTCCAAAATATAAATATAAATTGATAGTTAATATATTATTTTACACTTGTTATCAGTCAATTGGACATGAAATTTTACATGTCTAGAACGGGCTATTTTTTTTATAGGATACTCGAAAGTAATTAATAAAATTGAATATAATTAATTGTATTGGTCGACATAAACCCAAGTCTAGCTGAAGGTGAACCTAAAAACTTACACACCTATCACTGGAATATGATGGAATTAATTTAGAATTAATTTTGAAAGAAGGGAATTAATTTGATTAGATTAAATTAACTTCTTGGATAGCATAAATGATTGGATCATTTATGTAAAAATCCACGGGTTGGATCTTCCCAAAGATTACTGGATTCGATTAATTAATTTTGGGTTTAGCTTTTGAAATTAATTGGATTAATTTCATTAGGCTTAGAGTAATTCATAAATTTGATTGATAAATTAAGAGAGAGTGAGTTTCAGTCATTTAATTGGATTGAAAGGCATGGTTTTATTCGATGGGCTTAGAATTAGATTCTATTTAATTTAAGTTCATTGAGCTTTGTCTTGAATTAGGTAAATCAAGGCCTAATCCATTTAAAATCAAGCACATGATCCATTTGACCTAGTCTAGGTCAAAAGAGAAGATGACTTCTCTAGAGAAAGGTTTTTGGCTGATTTTTAAGCTTGAAAAAACACCAAAATTCTTGCAAGTGGTGGTTGTTGGTGATAGGTGGTTTGGGTAACCACATAGGATAAGATTAGGCAAAATTACATTTTTGGTCTTGTAACTTTAGGTCGTTAGCACTTTTAGTCCTGTAACTTACTTCATTTACACATTTAGTCCTTTTTTGACGAATTTAGTCCTGAGCATCTCACATTTGGTCATTTTTTGACAAATTTAGTCCTGTGTTGACAATTTTGGTCCTATTCAAACTATAATAAATCTCATTTTTGATCCTGTAACTATGAGTCGTTAGGACAAAAATTATCAATACAGGACTAAATTTGCCAAAAAAGGACCAAATGTGAGATGCTAAGGACTAAATTCGTCAAAAAAGGACTAAATGTGTAAATGAAGTAAGTTACAGGACTAAAAGTGCTAACGACCTAAAGTTACAGGACCAAAAATGTAATTTTACCATAAGATTAAGTGTATACAAAATACTAGGTCTTTGATATACTTGTGTTTCTCTATCTCCCAACAACTTGAACACGTGTTTTGCTCCTTTCCTCTAGAGAATTTCATGGTTCTTTATACCTCTCTCCCCATAAAATCTTCTCCAAGATTCACAGTTCTCTCCTTGATTTTGAATGAAAGAAAGAACAAGAAAGATCAATCCGTTAATTCAATAACGTGCTATTGATCTTTCGTACTTCCCATATTTTTATTGCTAGCACAAGGACGAGGTGATCTCCAGAGGTGGTGTGGATGGTTAGATCTAATTGAAAATGAAACGGAGGATTGGCACAACACAAGAAACTAATCAAAGAAAACTATGAGGTGAGGTTTCTCTTTATAATTATGTACCTCTTGCTGTCTTTATATTCTTGGCCTATGTTTTATTTATGTGTACACCGAATGCCTGAAAAATATCAAGAGTACACCTTTTGATCAGGTTTTTACACTTTAGTTTTGTTAATTTTTTTATTTTTTGCACTTATGCTGCGCTTCCCAAGCCTATCCGCTTCCTGCAAGTGGTATTAGAAGCCAGTTCGGTACATAGGCTTAAAATTTACATGTAATACGTGTTTGGAGTATGATTATATATTTTATCGACTTTGGAAGTATGAATCGATGGTTCATGGATGACGTGACTAGGATCGCATCAAAAAACATGGAAAACATCATGTATCTATGACAACTCTGATGGCAATGCTAATCGATATGCTAGTGGTCTAATTCTTTCAATAATCTCATACGGCCCAATATATCTTTGGCTCAAGTTCCTTTGCTTGCCAAATCTCAATATCCCCTTCCATGGAGATACCTTCAGAAAGACCTTATCACCTATTTCATATTCCATCCCCCTTCTTAATCCCTCTACGTTAGGTACACAAATTCGCTCTCCATTCACTATCACTCCATCATCTCTTATCGAAAAATTTGACTTCTTACCTTGTTCCATTGCCTCCAGCATCCATAATAAGAAAGGATCCCGAGTCTGTGCTTCTTTGATTTGATCCAAAAAGTCAAGCATAAGTTGCAAGGCTGCCAACAATCTCGCCATCTGATCAACTTTCAATTTCGTATTCATAGATCTCATTTCCAACAACAATGTCAGATTCTGAATCCCCAAACTAGCTAATGTACATGAACTCTTTGTACTCAAAGCATGTGTTACCACGTTTGCCTTCCCTGGATGGTAATCAATAGTGCAGTCATAATCCTTCAACAGTTCTATCTATCTCTTTTGTCACAAATTCAGTTCCTTTTGCGTCAAAATATACTCAAACTCTTGTGGTGAGTGAAAATCTGAAAACTTTTTCCGTACAAATAATGTCTCCAAATCTTTAATACCTGCACAATTGCGGCCACTCCAAATCATGCGTGGGATAATTCAACTCATGATTCTCTCAGCTGGCGAGATGCATAAGCAATTACCTTTCCGTTATTCTTTAATACACAACCCAAACCCTACTTAGACGCATCTGTATACACTACATATCCTCCGCTACCCGAAGGCAAACCAAAATTGGAGTTGAGGTCAATATTTTCTTCAATTCATCAAAACTTCATGGGAACTGTTCAGTCTACTGAAATACTACTCAGCTATTATGGAGAAGCCCTTTACAAATCTCCTATAATACCCAGCTAAACCCTATGAAATTTCTGAGTTTAGTCGCATTCTTCGGTACTCTCCATTATATAATAGCTTTCACTTTTGAAGGATCATGCATAACCCCATCACCAGATATCACATGCCCAAGAAAAACCACCTGATTTATCTAGAATTCACATTTGAAAAATTTAGCATACAACTCTTTCTCCTTCAAGATCTATAACATTATCCTCAAATGTTGTTCATGATCATCCATACTCCTCGAATACAAAAAATGTCATCTATAAAAACAATAACAAACTGATGCAGGTATTCATAAAATATACGATTTATTAACACCATAAATGTTGTTGGTACATTTATTAAGTCGTGGTAGACTGATGACGAGCTTAGATGTTTGATATTCCCTATGTCTATGCTGTAAGCAGCATGGAATGTTATTCAGTGCACTAAGTTCGATATTGTTTATGCTTTTAAGTATAACAACGAAAATCAAGAATGCACTGACGAGGCAATAGACAACTGTTAAATGGTTATCTTTAATACCTAAATAAGGATTAAAGAAGAAGCCTTGATGCGCATTAATGGAGAATTGATTCTGGAAGGCTATAGCGATAATAGCTTCCGGGGTCATATGAATAATACTTTATTCTAAAAACGAGCGTACATTCAAACTTTATGATGATGTGGTAACTTAGAAAGGTTCCAAGCAGGAATACCACAAGGAGTTCATCATAAAAGTTGAATGTATGGCAACTTGGAAGTTGCATTGAAAAATAGTTAGGATTCAATAAAATACTACACCTATTTGTTGGGTGTGCTACCTAGCAGAGCCACACAAGTAGTCATCTTGGAGGATGAAAGCTAGGCTATGGCACAAGCTAAAAGGGCCTGAGATCTCATGACAGATCCAATTAAAATTCTTAGACACCACCATCTACTTAGAGCGATGGTAGGAAGATGTGATGTGCGGTTGGCCGCAAAACATCGACAGAAATTATGGTAAACCCATAAGACTTGGCCGATATCGCAGATTGCTCATGATCAGGTTAGCCTAAAATATTGGGTGATTGACTTTAAGATCAAGTGCGAGATTGTTGGAATAGGTGACCAAAAAGTCAATTAGATTGGCGGTTTTGGTACTATTCAAAGCAATCTTTATTTAAGTAATATTATTTTAGTGAATAAGATGAGTATTCACTAATTGGCATTATCTTTGTTGTGCTTATTATGTATGTTTGCATTTTCATTAAAACATCACAGCAAAGCCCAAATACCAATTTAACAACCGATAAGAGTTAGACTGCTCATTGGATTGTGGTCATGAAATCAATTGCTAAGGGTTGGGTCTAAAATGTTCCAAGTTGAGGACCTCAAGAATGGGCATCGAGAGTCCTATTGAGACTTACACTAAGAGTCGCATTCATTTGATGAGTGCCGCATTTCATCGGCGACAGACACGGGGCGTCTATGTGATCTTAGTAGGTCGATTGGCTGGATGCCAAATCAACTGAACTGACTCACGGGGATCGTCATATGGAAGTCTTGGAAGCTTGGTCAGTATGACTTGAATCCCGGCTCTGGTAATACGGGAGTAGTCCTCAAACTTGAGGAATCACGACAATCACGTGCATGTGACGGCTTCATCTTGAATTTGTGCGAGAGGTGATCGTGACATAGACATGGTCATCATAAGTCTTGTCCAGTGCAGTCGAAACATGTAGCGAGGACGATAAGTTTCAAGAAGAGGATCCGTCCCTTGTCAAAATGTGACAGAGGTATCTCCTATGCGCTTAGAGATGCGTCCACACTCTATAAAACTATGGCTATAGTCATTGGTCGAATAGGAAAAAGAGGTTTCTATGTCGAGCAATTTGGCGTGACGCAATCTCAAGTATTAAGCATATATGCTTAGTCTAGAATGGGAACCGACACCAAATTTCATGCCTTAAACTTAGGTCGGGGGACGGTAGACAGAAGAACCGTACCCGTATGGACTCGAAGAGCCTAAAAGTTCACACGGATAATTCACCTAGTTACTAGTGCCATGGACCGTTCCTAGACGACCACCCATGGTAACGGGCTTTCTTGGTCAAGGGTTGATCAAGAATTATTAATTAAATTGGATTTAATTAATAATAGTGTTAGATACTAGCACAAGTCTAGCTAAAAGGCGAACCTAAAAAGTCACACACAAATCACCAGGAAGGAACAAGGAATTAATTTGAAATTAATTCCACGAGTAATTGGATTACTTGCAAGATAAGAGAGCCATTGGATGGAAGACCCAAAGAATGATTTAATGGAATTGATTTATGTCTTGGGCTTGTCTTTTATTATATAATAAGTTGGACTTATTAAATTAATAAAGACTATTTTGGGCTTAAGTGTTTAATTAGATAAATACTTAGTGGGTTTAATTAAGTAGATTTTAATTAAATTAAATTTAATTAAAATCATGTGGGCCTTGTATTTTTATTCATAAAAATCGGCCACACACTTTAACTAGAGCACATGGAGAATTCTAGGAAATGAATCATTGACTAGCAATTCAGCTTTTGGAAAGTTCCACACTAGTCACTCTTTATTCATAATAAAGAGAAAATTACCTTATGGATATTACAATGAACCTAGACACATTCTAGTTCATCCATACAAGGTATATATACGTTTTAATTAATTATTTGGAATAATTAATTATTACATACAAAACAACACATAGTGAGTGGTGTAGGACACACACACTCCTCTCCTATAACCCTAGCCTCCTCCAACTCGGCCGCCCACCTCTCTCTTTCTTGCTCTCATCTTTTCTTGTTCTCTTCTAGCAAGGATGTCAAGGAATCCGTCTCGGTGTGGTGTGTACAACATAGAGGGTTCCTGCGTTGGAGCCTCGGGTGAACAAAAGAGAAGGCTCAAACAAAATCGAACAAAATGTAATTTTTTCGATTTACATTTCTAGCGCTTCTTGTTCTTAATTTCCAACATAGCCCCATGAATTTATTTCTGCGTTTATTATTTTAGTGTGCTACATTGAACGCCCGAGAACTCCAAGAGTACACCCCTTGGAACCTCGTTTATTGCCTTTAAATTTTATTATTACACTTGCGCTTCTGCTCACGCATTCCCCGGTCAATCCACTAGGGAACACAGTTTCCCTTCAGTTTCCTCTCTAGTCATGTTATATATTCTTTCTTGAGTCTGTCCTTATGTGACTTGTGCTCCAGACCCTCTCATAATCCACCAATAGTGAGGTCACCATCTCTGTTACCAGTGCATCTACCCTTGTTTCTGCCTCTGTCTCTCTCAGCTCCTCGGTCGCTACTCCCAATATTGCTTTGACTTTGGGTCCCTCTGGACGCATTTCCACCTAAACTTGGGGTCTGACTAGGATAATCCCTAGATATGTGTCCTCTACCTCCACAATTATAAGAAATCCTAGGTATAACATCTGGTCCCAAACATTGTCCCAAATGTCGTCTCCCTTAAGTGGAACAACTTGGAGTGAAAGCCGACCCCCTATTGTAACTCTGTCCAGGTCCCCTACCTGATCCAATAGAAAATATAGTAAATGAACTACACTCAATCGAACTTCTATTGAAGCCTCTTGGTCCACTGAACCACGGCCCACTACTTCCCCCCAAAAGCAGGACCACCATTCAAAAAATTCTCTCTTCCTGTAGAAAATGAATGGTCGGTTCCCCTCTTAGTCGACCTACTTAACTCCCCCACTGTATATGCTAACTTTCTCTTCTCTTTTCCTTTTTTCTTCACTTCGATTATTGCCTTTGCCATTCGAACCGCTGACTTAACAAGAGTTTTAAAGTCGTAATTCGAAGTACAAGACCTTATTTTTTATCTCGGGGTCTTAGCCCCTGCTCAAAATGGTAACAATAATCCTCCTGTGTTAACACTGATTTCGGTCCGTACTTAGCTAGTGCAGCAAAACTTAGTTCATGTTCTGCCATCGTCTGATCATCCCTTGCACTAAGTTTAGAAATTATATCCTCTTCTTATCTCGGTACATCTTTGGTCTATATTTGTCATCAAAACTCTCTCTAAAACTCAGCCCAAGGTATCTCTCTTGGCTTATATGCCCTCTTTACGGACCTCCACCAACAACATACTTAAGTTGATTCTCCGAAGTACAGTTCACTAAATTCAGCATGTCTTTGACTTTTTCCGACCATATCTCAGCAATCTCATGATCAAAGGTACCCTCAAATTCAATAGCTTTCATCTTTCTTATTATTTCATAATTCTAATCAATTGTGGAAATTGCTGGTGTTGACGCTCGAGCGGGTGCATGCGTCTGTGCGAGAAATTATGCTTAGGCTTGTGCTTGAGCCTGGAGGGCCGTTTGAAGAATCTGTGCAAATACTGGTAGTAACCCTACAGCTGGAGCACCACCGAGAGGAATTGGAGCATCAACACCAACACCCTTTCGACCTATTTCAACCCCACTTACACTCCCAGGTGAGATTGTGCCCTCCACGGAGTCCCTTGACTCTTCTCTACTAGCTACTGGGCTAGCAAGTGCACCTTGAGAAATCTTCCTACATTAGAAAAAAATTCAGTCATTAGACGCATCTTATATTTAATCTATGACCCTAGAAACATAGACCTGCTTTGATACCACCCAATGTAGCACCCCTACAACATCAGACTTAATTACCACTAATTAATATTCCATTTTCTTAATTACAACTCATTCTATAACGTAATATCAATTCTATTTTACAATTTAACATATATATACCACAAGAGATAATAGATATCGTCAAAAGTTTGTATTTACTTTCCACAAGTGTATACAACTCAAAAATGAGATAATGAGCATCCAACTGTACAAAAATTTAGAAGCAAACCCGACAATATTAGGATTGAAGGAAGCGGATCGGCTCGGGAAAGCGCGGCGGAAGCGCGAATAATCGAAAAACGGTAAAACAAGCTATAATTAACGAAATTAATTCTGATCAAGGGGTGTACCCTTGATCTTTCCCTGGCGTTCGGTGTATCAAACAATACATAGGCTAAGAATAATACGAGAAAAACAGAAAGATCAAAGACGAAGTTTACCTTTGTAGTTTTCTCGTACGGCTACAAGCATTGATCCCTTTTCAACCCGATTCTTCTCCACGAGGTTTCAACATTGAAACCCTCTAAATCTGTCCACTTTAATCACCGTGGATCTCCCTTTTTCTCCTGCTAGCAAGATAAAGAAAGGGAAGGGAGAAATCAACAATACGTTATTAGTTAACGGCATCGATTTCTCTTCGTTCCTTCTCTGATTCGATGAACCAAAGAAACGAAGAAGGAGAGAAGCATTTTGGGAGAGAAAAACCAAGAAGAGAAGCTGATTATTGGAGTGCTAAATTCGTGGGTTAGGGTTGTTAGAGTTAGGAGAGTGTGTTAGTGTTTTTGACCTAGTCACAACACCACACTAGATGAGACCTATCTCATCCAAACTCTCTCCTCTCTTTTTTCCTTGAAACCCTAGCCGCTTTTTCATAAAAGTTGGCTGAAAATTTCGTGCACTCCATCATATGAAACCAACCAACTCTTCCTTTAACTTATACAAAGTCAAAATGGGTCATGGGCTTGGTGTAAAGTGGACTAGGCTCCAATAGATTGAGCCCATGTCCAATGACCCTAAATTAAATCCAATTTAATCTTTAAGTCCATCACTTTAAGTCCTTTAATCCAATTAAAAAGACCCAAGCCCATTCTCTCATTTAATTTATGAATCAAATCCATAAATTAAAATCAAGCCGATTAAATTAATCCAATTAATTCAAAAGGCTTAAAGCCCAAAATTAACTAATCCAATTAATTAATCTTTGAGAAAATCCAACCTATGGATTTATTTATAAATGATCTAATCATTTATTCTCTCCAAAAAAAAATTAATTTAATGCAATTAAATTAATCTCTTCCTTCCGGAATTAATTCTAAATTAATTCCATCACATGTCGGTGATTAGAGTGTGACTCTTTAGGTTCACCCTCAACTAGACTTGGGCGTGTTACCAACATAATTAATTAAATCTAATTTAATTAATTATTTCTAATTATCCATAATTAGAAATCGCCCATTACCATGGGTGGTCGTCTAGCAATGATCCATGGCACTAGAGACTAGGTGAATGTGGGCGTGAACATTTAGGCTCCGAATCCATACGAGTACGGTCCTACTGTCAACCGTCTCCTGGCCTTAGTCTAGGGCATGGAATAGGGTGTCAGTTCCCATCCTTGACTAGGCAACTATGCTTAACACTCGAGATGCGTTTACTCTACTGATCCGATCTAGGAAACTTATCCCTGATCGATCAATCGCTTTGGCCAAAGACTTTTAGAGTATAAACCATCTCAAGGTGCATAGAAGAACTCTCTGTCATATAATGACATGGGACAGATCCTCTCTTGGAATCCACCGTCCTCGCTACATACTCCGAGTGCACTGGATAAGGCTTATGATGACCATGCCTCATGACACAGCCACCGCTCGCTATATCCAACATACAGTCTTTGTATGCACGTGACTGCCATGATTCCTCAAGTCAGAGGACTAATTCTCGTACTATCGGAATCGGGAATCCCAATCATACCAACCAAACCGTAAGAGGCTTCCATATGACGATTACTGCGAGTCACTTCAGTTAGTTGACTACCTTGCCAACTAACCCACTAAAACTGCACAGACGACCTACATCTCCTGCCGGCGAAACACGGCTGTAGTACTTAGTGCAAGTCTCCATAGGATCCTCGATGCCCAATCTCGAGGTCCTCGACTTGGAACGTTCTAGACCGACCCTTAGGAGTTGGTTTCATAGCTGCCAAACTTATGCGCAGCCCAACTCCACGGGTTAACCTTTCGATTCGTGGGCATTTCGTTGTGATATTGAAACCCCGTTCAATATCAGTGGTAAGCACAACGAAACATATTGCCATCTTGATGAGTTCTTACCATATTCACCATTCTAATAATATTTAATAAAGATTGTCGAATGGAAAACAGCCAATCCAATTGGCTTCTGATCACCCATTCCAACAATCTCCCACTTGACCTTTAAGCCAATTACTAATGTCGCTCAGAACCTTCTGAGCATGAGCAATCTACGATACCAACTCGGTTTCGTGGGTCTACTTTATTTTCTGCTGGATCTATACGGTCCAACCGTGTATTTCGTTTCCCCATCGCTGCCTGCTGATGGTTGTTATTTAAGAATTTTTTGCTGATCTTGTGATGAGATCTCAGGCCCATACGGCTCTTGCCCTAGCCTTGTCGTTCGCCTCTAAGGCTACAACTGGCTCGGTTGTGCTAGGCACCACATCCATCCAATGGATGTTGTTTTTTCGATCCAAACCACTTTCCTAGACTGACTTGTTAAATTTCCCCACATTCAACTTTTAAGATGGGGCGTTTGCTTGAAATCCCTCCAAGCTACCATGCCTACCATCAAGTTCCGAACGTGATTATACTTTGAGGACTTATCTGTTATCCACATGAGTCCGGAAGCTAGTATCGCTTTAGCCTTTCAGAATTAACTCTCCACAAATCGTGTATCAGACACACTTCTTTAATCCTTATTCAGGAATTAAAGACTGTTCTTGACAACTGTCTATTGCCAATTGGTGTATTTCCAATATACGTTGTGTCATGCCCTAAGCATACACAATATCAGGTCCAACACACCAAACCAACATTTTGTGTTGTCTTCGGCACAGACGTAGCGAATGTCCAAGACATCTGAGCTTTCTCATCAGTCAACCAATGACTGAGTTTTGAATAGCTCGACCCTAATGTAGGAATCTAATTCCTTTTATGGAGAATTTGTCTTAGTGTTTCTCAAACATATTAGCCTCATTCCAAATGGGAAAGACGTTTATACACTAAACACATTGGAACTTACACCAACTCCCACTGACGTTGGGCTCATTTTATCAAATCATACCTAGTATGATCTTTATATAAAAATGAATATTCCAGTTTTACGAAGTCTCAAACCCAGTTTGCACTTCTTAGTGAATCCTTAGGCTCTAAGCCATTGATTCCAACGATGTCCAGCATCGTTCCTCCTTATGTCCTTTTGGATTAAAATCCAATCCCCATGGAGAAATAAAGGACTGGGATATGGTTAGTTAGAGATGTAGTTGATTACGAATGATGCATTTGAGAAGTTATATGAAAACTTACTCCCACTATTTCCTTGACGTTATAGGACCATCCTATATTAACTCAATTACTTTGTGGGACGAGTTTCATCATACAGTAACGGCCAATCTGTTTCAGTGAAACACCAATCAAACAAAGTCCAACTTAGTTCGATTTCTTCCTTATTATAGACTTGTAAACCGTGGTCCTTTCAGGAAGAAACTTCACCGAGTGAGAATCACATTCTCATAAAGAACTCTCACTAATACACACCCTCTCGATTCAATCGAAGTTGATCATGTTGGTTCACTACTCCGAGTCTAATTCTTTGAACCTCATCAAACAAAATTTAGACTGGTGAACCCCACAGCGATCTTGTGTATTTTAGTAACTCACATATATCACACTGGATTCAATCCAACATGTAACTGGTAAACTCATTTTGTCCCACAAAAGAGCTTTTGCGGTCTTTCTCCTTCTCAGTAAGGTTTTGAAAGTTAATAGATTCAAATCGCATATTTCTAGTGCTCTTTGAATCAATCAATCTCTCTCTTCCTCAACTAGAATAGATTTACCTACCAGGACTGTAAGCTTGGGCTCTTTGATTATCATTTTATTCTTTATTTGAGTATTCATAATCCAATATGAAACAAGTATGTGTTTCACCTAGCAGACATGAATCCATTAAATGTCAAATAAAGACTTTATTGATCAAATATGTAATCAAAATTGGCCAACAATAATTGAAAATATTATTTCGATCATGCTAGGTTACATAATACTATCCTAACATGATCACCATTAAGCCTAACTAAGCCCTAGTCTTTATAGCAACAGCCCCGCTATCGCTAAGCCTTAGGACTTTTGTTTCGGCTTTTCTACTCCTCATCACCATCTGCAAACCATTTGCAAATTATGAATTCGTTGGTATCCAATACCAAGAGTAGAATGGTGAAATGTTAATGCTCAATTTAAAATTTATACCTTCATTGGAGGGAGCTTAATACCTCCCTCTTCAATGGCCCTTCTTCGGCAATCAATGCAACATCATTCGAATCCTTGACTGACGAACCCTTTCCTCTTTCCTTTACCCCCGCCCTAGCGGTTGTAACAGGAATACTTTAAGTGTTAGCAGGTAGAGAAAACATCTCACCCTTCTTCCTCTTCTCGTGTCCGGCAACCTTTGCCCTTCGCTTTAGAGGTTGAAGTCTCTCCCACTAGTACCGTCGGCGTAGATTTTCAATCATTGCCTCGTACTTGACCAATATATTAATCAACTCATGAAAGCTTTCCTTAAGCTCATTCATGTTTAGCTGATAGTAAATTGATCAAGGGAGAGAGATAGTGATTATAGAATTGAGTCAACGTACGTTTTTCTTCCTCCTTGAAATCAGCCTGGAGGTCTTTGAGCTTCTCCACTAGGGAAAGCATCATCACTCCATGCTCACTACGACGATATCTTAATCATTATCATGTCGAAGAATGCCTTCGTCACGGCATATCTAATATGCCATTTATACCGCATAAAGTTCTTTTCATGCGGTGCATTATCGACAAGACGTCCTCATACCTTTCGAACTGTTTCTGGATCTCGTTACTCATCGAGCCCAGTACAATACTGTGTACTTTCCGGTTGTTCTTATGCCACTAAGTAAATTTTTCGAACGTCAAATGTTCTCCGGACAGGAAACCTTCCGAAAAAGTCCGAGGTAGAGACTTATCCAGAACGTAAGTCTGGTTCTTGAAATCGAGGACCATCCTCACATTTCTCAGTCAATCAGAAAGATTGTCCATTAAATATTAGCCTCAAGTATAGTTAAGTGGATTCTTAGAAATTAAAAATAAACAGAAAAATAAGCAGATTATATAATATTAGGTTCAAGTTAAGGACTTGGACTTCAGTCATTAACCCTCCCACTATTTCTGCGAAAGCCCATCACTCTCAAATGGGTTTCGGGAAATCATTTTCCTGGTGGGCTTGAGGTCCACAAGCTAAATTCTCCATGCCTAGCTTTTACGATTCACATGAAAATAACCTTATGGGAGGTATCAATACCATTCTTGTCCTACAAGATCCCCAAGATATTTTGCCTCACCTTTTCACATGATTCCGAGGACTCCAAGCAAATCACGTTACTTGGTGTTAGACCGACTATCAACCAAATCATAGCAAAACTATTGTCCCCCACAACTCGTGAGACAGGAAATAGAAGCGTAGTCTTTCGTTCACAATAATAGTGCAGCTTTATTTCAGTCCAAACGTGCCACGACTCGTGAGACCACATATGAGTGAAATCAGCTTCCTCACTACATTATTGTGGATGGAAGACATGGAAATTACATCACTTGGCATTAGTCCTAATCCATCAACCGAATCATATCACACACTATTGCCCCCACGACTCGTGAGACAGGGAAATAGGTGTGTATTTCACTTCGTTCACAGTAACAGTGCAGCTTCATTTCAGTCCGAACGTGCCACGACTCGTGAGACCACGTATGGGTGAAATTGGCTTCCTCACTACATTTACTGTGGATGATGTATGGAATAACGAGCCATTGTGTTTATTTCCAATTTTAGGTCTAATATTATTAACTTGGTCCAACAAGTGAGAGTTCCTTTTAGTAGTTTGATCGAGATTTATCACAATTAATATTTGCATGACAATATATCCATATATAATGCATTTAAATAAACGTTCTCCATGCAAATAAAAGCCTAGCATGCCCCTGTTGGATGTTCACAAGCCCAAATCTATGCGACCACTGACCCACAGTGGGATCTATGGGTCAGTCTAAGGGTAGGCCTACATTATTACAAGATATTTAAACCCATTAACACATTATGGGCCTTGTAATCTCTCTTTATTTCTTCTTTTCCTTCATGGGCTCCATCCTTCGGCCTCTTATCTGGATCTCCGTGTGGGCCCAACCATGACCTCCCTCCATGGGCCTTTCTCCTCCATGGGCCATCCATTCGTCTGGGCTTGCCTCTTACAATTATTTAAAAATAAAGTAAAAATTCCTCTCCAACTTATTTTACATCTCATTCAACTTAATAAAGAAAACCCCAATCATCAGTTGGGGGGCGAGTACATTAATAAGGAGAAAAAGCAAGCCTTAAACATATTAGGCTAAAAAACGAAGAGAAAAAAGGAAAATAAGAGCACGCAGGCCCCAACCAAATTAGAAAATAAACCATACACAGGGTCCAATAGGCTTCGTGATCATCCATGTTAATCCAAATAACAAATAGCACATTTATTTTCAAAATAAACATGCACCCAAATTAATGCAAACCATGCATTATAATTAATACATCCAATATCACTATATTAATTACACATCAAATCTAAAAAAATTTATATGTAAAAAATAATGCAACTTAATAATGGACATAAGTGCATCCATGCAAAATTAATTCTTGTTTGAAAACCCCATTCAAATTAATTTTAGTAATTTAATCTGGAAATACCAAATCTCTCAACCAAAAAATTTAAATTCTACAAAATTAACTGTTTCAGAAAAATATGCAGAAAAATTAGAAAAAATCAAAAATGAAAAAATTTGTGAATAATCAGAAAAAAATTAGGTCAGACAGCGGTTCGGCTAGCCGCGCGCGCCCCCTGCCTACTGCCGCGACGCCACGCCCGCGCGCGCTCGCACAGGCCCCTGCCTGCGCGCCTGCCGGACGGCGGCAGCATCGGTGCTGCTCGTTTTTTTCTTTTTTTTGATTTTCTGAAACCATTTTTCTACAATTTCTGAAACAACAAGAAAATTATCAATTTTCAGAAATTCCAAATTTCAATAAAAATCTCATGTCCAAAATTAAATGCAAAATAAAACACATAAAACCTAGATCTAAATATGCAATTAAAATCAAAAAATCATGCTTTCCAAAGCCGATTAAAAATATGTAAACATGTTGAAACACTAATACACGTTAGATTTCTAGGCCTTATACACCGAATCGGGCTTTGATACCAAGTTAAAGGAGCGGATCGGCCGGGAAAGCGCGATGGAACGCGAATAATTGAAAAACGATAAAACAAGCTATAATTAACGAAATTTAATTCTGATCAGGGGTGACCTTGATCTTTTCCGGGCGTTCGCTGTAATCAAATAATACATAGGCCAAGAATAATACGAGAAAACAGAAAGATCAACGACGAAGTTTACCTTTGTAGTTTTCTCGTACGGCTACAAGCATTGATCCCTTTTCAACCCGATTCTTTCTACGAGGTTTCA